>JACCGJ010003206.1:0-133294 GCA_013407085.1 Atriophallophorus winterbourni
TTTCAATTTAAGGTGCGGGCGTTGGTGTCCACAACAACATGGATTCACCAAAAATCGCTCATGAGTAAGTTATCTGCTCTTGGCGCGAGAAAGTTGGTGTGCCTTGATTTATTCTGGTTAAGTGGTCGATGTTGTTTTTATCGAATTTAGTAAGGCATTCGACCGCGTGCCCCACCACCGATTGCTCGTCAAGCTAGAAGGTCTAGGTATCCGAGGGTGTCTTCTTAAGTGGATAAAGGTGTTGGGTGGGCACACTCCTAACGAATAAAACAAGCAGGATTACCTGATCGACCAAAGTCGCAACGGAGAGAAATCGTTGCCTTGGTAATAAACCCTTTCTTCGCTAAAGTCAAATTCAAATTGTCTGACTACCAACTAGCCTCGTACATACATTTAATCATCATCTTATTCGACAAAGCCTCAGCAACCGAAATGAAGATCACCGTGTTAAGTAACTCGTAACAATAGGGCTCACTGTACGATTACCGGTTTTAATTATTGGTATGAAAGCACAAGACTGATCGAGGCAAAGTGCCGCACGGTCGGACTGCACGTGGGCTAAGATACTGTCAGGTTGCGCAGGCCTAGTCACATATAAGAAAGAAAAAGGAACATAAAATGGTAGTGAGACTCCAGCCTGTTTCAGCATGCAGCTCACTACCTCTGGCCAATCAATTTAGCACGGTGTTAGCCACACAGCACAAAGTACTGCATGATTGCACATCCGCGCAAACCGGTTTTAATTAAGAAAAGTAATTGCGTCTTATTACACCCTATAGGTGTTCCATCGGATTGGAAATAGAAATTGGATATAGAAATTTAGTTTTTCAATCAGAAGAAAATAAGGTTCTGATCGTTTATTTGCTTGTACCAAAACCCACACGACGAACCTCGGATTCGAAAGCAATAAGCGGTTTGGGACACATTCGTTTTGCAGCTGGCTTTCATGGGTAGTTTATCATCAATTGAAGCTAGAGCTGTCTTTGATAATGACAATGATAAGAGGTATCATATATCGTGCTCGATAGAAGAACCTATTCACCTTGGCTCTACCATGACAGCCAAACGTCAGCACGAACTCTCCTTGTTTTTTGTTTCACTTTCTCGCACTAGAAAAGTACCATCCAGTCCACTCATTAGCAAAATACTGCTGGTTTGCGAGGTGTCATCTGGCATTGGATATGAGAAGGCGGATATGGCTGACTCGGTTTGCGTCGCACTAACGGAGACGGGGGATTCACGGGCGTCCGTGAGTTGCCCAAATCAGTCATGTCCCAAAACGTAATTCGCTGCGTTCGATCGGCTCATAGTTCCGTGATACCATAGATAGACGGATAGGTGTTCATAAATCATATTTAATGAAAGATGCGAAGATTATGGTCCCGGAAGTTCAAGCATCGTGTCTGCGTTAGTTGGACGGAAAGCTGATATTGTCAAGTTCGTCGAAGAGTAAAGATCTTGTTGTCGCGAATATCCGAAGGAAACACATAAGTGAGCGGTGGTAAAGAACCGCCATTGGAAAGCAAACCACAGGGACGGGATGGAATGGGATGTAGAATTTTCAGAGAGGTTGTCTTAACGGGAAGGTGTTAGGAGGGCACACTCCTAACGAATAAAACAAGCAGGATTACCTGATCGACCAAAGTCGCAACGGAGAGAAATTGTTGCTGGATAAACCATGTTGTGCCTTGGTAACAAACCCTATCTTCACTAAATTCAAATTGTCTGACAACCAGCTTCCGACTTTCCCACCATGCACATTCACACGATTATGGTGTACCCTCACACACTCACTCTGTTGTTGCCATATAAATACAAACGATATCCACAAACCATGTTCCAATGGTTGTCATAGCCGGGGGTGGCAGTGGGGATAAGTTCAGATTGCTTATAAAATGCTCCCATATGGCACACGTCTCAAATAGACTCTGACAACCAAGTCCAGCTTCTGGTCTGCACGAGTGGCTCCCCGAGCCCGACGGAACTGCTTCTACCAACAGGAGGAGGAGCGAGGGCGAGTGACTGGCGCCTGAAAACCAGTTTGCTTCGTGCAGATGGAGCTCGTTAGCCTGGGAGAGCATTTCATCTAAGGGAAGGAAAACCCTGATTTTAAGCCTCCGCTGCCTTGCGGGTTACCCGATCGCGGGAAAGGCTTCGGGAGAAAACCCTGAGGAAAAACCTGGAACAGAGTCTGGTAGACGGTTAGTTGGTGCCCACCACCTCTTTCTGGCAACTCCCTGCTTCCTTGCAGGTCGCACTTGGTTGTGCAAAGGCTAGAGAAGCTGACTCGAACAGACGCTGAGTGGTGCTGGGGACGCCGCCTTGTACCCAATCCCCAAGAACCACGGTCGGCACGCACACACTGGGTGCTTGGACCTTGGTATAGTATGGTATGAAAGCACAAGCCTCATCCAGGCAAGGTGCCGCGCAGTCCGAGACTGCACGTGGGCTAAAATGCTGTCAGGTTGCCCAGGCCTAGACAGATATCAGGAAATAAATAGAAATGATAGTGAGACTCCAGCGTGCTTTAGCATGCAGCTCACTACCGGTGGCCAACCAATCTAGCACGGTGTTAGCCGTACAGCACCTATGTACTGCACGATTGCGCATCCGAACGAGTAGAGTATATAAATATGAAAACATAAACCCGATCGATTCGAATTGCGGCGAAGTCATATACTGCACAGTGGCTAATATACTCTCAGGTTTCCCATGCATGTATGCAGTTCACTACCGGCTGCAAATCAATTTATGAGCTACTAAGAGTTTACCTTCAGCCACTCTTGTAAATTGGTACTACTGTGGCTTTCTTCCACTCACTCGGTGCAGTCATAGGTACAAATGCATAGCAAAGTTTACACAGCGGTGTGGTCAGCACTAATGTAAAGGCGCGAAGTGCATTAGCAACAAACACCACAAGAGCAAGAAGCGCCGGAAAGATCAACGACGACAATTGCGAACTCGTAATATTTCGGGTTTCGGATTGATTGCATTTGAAAGGTTCGAGTGACAACATCTTTGTAAGTATGAGTAGATGGACGACGTCAGCCGCAATCTAACGATATACAATTCGTCAATGTCGGTCAGATGAGCCCTGCGCGGCGAGGGCTTGAAGTGTACCGGTTGGCACGAAATCGGCTGACAAATCAAATCGAAGTGACAACCAAGCCAGACACTTTAATGATAACCGTTTTGATTGTTTGTCTGCTTATATAAGATGAGCATGTGTTTCGTTATTCGTCTTGTGCCTAATTAACGCCTTTGACCAGACGTCTTCTCTTGTGTTATGGGATGAATTGAGACACAATCAATGTGCAGACGTGCAACGCGGAGGGTAAGGTGGTTAATGTTGGACCGAAATGTGATAAGTTGCCAGATGTGTGCCACTTGTCGTGTTCACCTGAAATGACCTGACGCAATGGTTTCCGGCTTCTCTCTACCTCCACCCGCTACACTAGCGCTAGATTTCTTCAGCACACCTACCTGTATTTATTTTTCGCTTTGTATCGTGTTGGCAACTCTAAGTAATTCATAGATGTAAACACATATCCCAAAATTGTTTTATGTTCAACCTTATCATTTTCTTTTCCTTAGGTTTTTATGTTTCGAGTATATTTTCAACCTATTTAATTGGCACTGATTCTCGAACCTCATTTTCTGGAATGGATTCTGAACACAAAGCAGGCGCTCCTAGCACTGGGCATCTGCCTACAGATAGTTTACAAGAGCCTTCTAATAATCCCGAATCTCTTACACATTCTGCGCGAAATGAGCGCAAGGAAGATGAAGAAGAAGAGGAGGAAGAGGAAGAAGAAGACAAAATTGTTGAACGATCTCATAATCACCGATTTCACAAACGGAATAAAAAATTTCCTAAACAAATCAAAGGAGTTGACAGCGCTTTTGTTGCAATTGAACCAAAATCAGGAAAAGAGGTTATTTGGAATGAATGTCTGTTGAGTGAAAAAAAGTCGGAAAAAGAGGTGCGTTATACGCGTACTCATTTAATTTCTCTTACAGCAAAACAGATACCTGTCCATAATCAAGAAACTCAAGAAAAATTCTCATCCATTTCTGGCTCGTTTTCTCGACGCTTGGATTTCAAAATCTAAAGAGGGTGAACGAAAATTAGTTTTCATTACTGAGCGTTTGGATGAATGTTCATTGAAGCAGTTTTTGTGTAATTCACCGAAAAATAGTCGGGTATGTTCGTGTTTAATTGTTTTCCAATATTTTCCCAGTCATGGAAGCGTCATGTCGGGCAAATTCTATCCGTTTTGATGTTCTTGCATCGTTTGGGCATTGCACATGGAAATCTAACAAAGGAAACTATTTATTATCAAAATTCAGGCAATTTGCGCGTTGGTCCTTGTAAGTTATCCGCTCAACTAGTTTATCTCTACTTTCTAGTTGCCCTTGGAGCTTGCTTGGATCAAAAGTCACAGTCCTCTGATGTATACTCTCTCGGAATCGTCGCTTTGGAAGTTAGTATCCCAACATCAGTTAACTTTCTACTTGTTTAGATTGCTGTATGGTCTCCGACAGATTTTCCGCAAAATCTTCCTCAAGAGGAATTATTACAAGGAATGTTTGCACTTCTAGAAGATGACGCTAAACGAAATTTTATTGAGATATGTTTGGATCCAAACCCGCCTACTGGTGATCGTATCAAGCGATTGGTCAATCATGTTGCTGTAACGGAAGTACCGGTGTTAAAGCTTCTCTCAGCCAAAGTTATCGTAAGCACGAGTGAGTCTGAGTTTGGGCTGCATATTCGAACGCCATTTGCACAAAAGCCAACTGTGACCAATCTTGCTTCTTGGATAAGCAATGATGCGTTATTTGCCAAAGCTTACGCGTGTGGTTTAGTAATAAATAAACATTTTACAGCACCAATTCAATCAAAGATATATTCGAAAAGTCACGAATTTTTCGATGTAATGAAACACGCTATTGAGCACTGTTCGCCGTTTGCGCAGTGCGTATGTGCTGAGCTGGTTACGTCTTCCTGTATGTTAGAACATGCTGCAGTCATGCCGCTTTTATTCTTATCTTATTTGTATTGGTTTGAGAAACCTGACAGTTCCTCCATCCGCACGGGTGTGCAATCTTACAGCACTTCTGTGTTGTGCAACATGATAGCATTTTAGCCCACCTGCGATCTATGACTGTGCGGCGCTTTACCCAGATCAGGGGTCGTGTGTGATTTATTTTTCACATCAACTGACATGCAGTCTGTCAGACTGCTCTGTATGGATTGTCAGCTTGCTCGCTGAATCCATGACTTTCTGCTATTTCTGTAAATCTTTGTTGTTGTGATGGTGGACGATTTACCACACGAAAATTCATGCTAACTTAGCCAGAGACTTGAACGAACCAGCATTTGTAACGTTCAGTATTTTGTTCTTTTTCAAATTTTAATAAGCTTCCTCGCTCACAGCATAGAATCTTGCCATTCAAATTTTTGTTTCTAGTGCGTTCTGGAACATCCGAGGATGGTACTACTGCAGAACAGACCGGTTTCGCGGAATTGCTGAAAGAATGCCTGAGCCATTATGAAGATGACGCCGTAATTGTGGAAGTACATTTTAAACATGATAACATTGTCAACTCGCGATCTTGGAAAGACTTTCGTTCGAATTTCACACTGACGCCGAAGTTTTTGGACGATGTTAAGTGAGTCTTGAACTTGTTCGTTGTAACCATCGTATTAGGCAGTAATTCTTCATTGATATTTCAATACCGTACTCAGTCTAAACTCCCGCGCTTGAGGTTAGCTTATCGAAAGGACCATCCCGGGTTTTCGATTTAAAATTCCAGTGAGCGTAGCAGCATTAGAATTTTATCTTTTAGAATTTCCTTCGAAATATAGTAACTTGATCTGTTTACATGAGGTAATCAATCGTTTGGTTTAGCTGGAGAAACATAGCTGTTCTATCGTTTTTATAATCGTAACATCGTTTTATTCAACTTTGTCCAGTTCATCAACACTATCATCAAACTACGCATAAAACTACACATTGCAAAGAACCTTTTGGAAGGTGGCATACAAATAAA
Organism: Atriophallophorus winterbourni; assembly: GCA_013407085.1. NCBI lineage: Eukaryota > Metazoa > Platyhelminthes > Trematoda > Plagiorchiida > Microphallidae > Atriophallophorus > Atriophallophorus winterbourni. Next base: position 6,058 of record JACCGJ010003206.1, read on the forward strand.
ACACGCGAAATAAACGTATACATACCTACCTACGCATAAAATTTTGTAGCAGCTCATATGTAATATCTATTGAACCTTCGCAGGATTACAACAGGCTGGTTTTTATCAACCTAATAGTTCGCAGTTGGCACAGGGAACCATCCGTATGTGTATAACCTCTTCCCGGAATATTCTATCCGGTTTCACGATAGTGACGAGCGAGTACTTGCGCCAGTTTGAACCAGAAACTCTCTTACGTCTGGTCGGTGATGGCTTGCTTCTCACGGTCCTATGTTATCCTCGAGTTGGGGCGCGAAAACCACTAAACTCTAATATGACATCGGAGTACGCCATTAGCATTTCCCCGTAAAATAACTGTCGAGTTCATTCTGAAAGCATCTTCCGATAAATAAAGCTAAGTCCTGTGCAATCGTTAAGCTTTGGTATGCTATCTTTAACCCATTGTCTACTGACGGTAACTGTAGTTACCACCTCAAACAAGCAGTCGATTACTCAGTAGCTCCCATCGGTACCTTCAGTCACCATCGGAGTGCACTGGTCAGGCAGCGTCTGGCATCTGATCCATAAAAATTAATCATGTGTTTTATTTATACCATAATTAAGCAGAATAACACAAAAATATCATAAAATACGTAAATCAATTACCGTAGACAAAGGGTTAAGGGTGCCAAAACAAGTTTTTGTTGGTCGCCTTTTGTGTTTCAGACTAGCATTGTCAGTCTCCTTTAGTTCCCGGAGTAAGAACAGGGCTCGTTAGTGTGATTATTCAGGTTTATTGTTGAAGGATAGTCTCAATCGCAAAATCAGTCTTCAAACTAGCAGCCTAGTATCACTTTTTCTGGATAAGAAATACATGCTTTGATACATGATGTTACAACAATTGTGACGTTTATGTCATTTTCGGCGTCCCCTTTAGTGACAGTCTCTATGCTTATCGTATGTAGGCAATATATATGACAGCCTCTACTCTCCGTTCATATCTAGGAGTGCAATTATTTGGCCATGACCTTTGAACAACCCTCAACGCGGGTCAAACTTTCTCGCCGCCCGAAGCATCTGGGTAGTCAACTGAATAAGTAGTTATGAAGGGAGTCAGTTATTCTCGACTGTGATACGTGGTATGTATGAAAGCACAAGCCTGATCCAGGCAAAGTGCCGCACAGTCACAGACTTCACGTGGGCTAAGATACTGTCAGGTTGCCCAGGCCTAGACAGATATGAGGAAGAAAAAGAACAGGAAATGGTAGTGAGACTTCAGCCTGTTTCAGCATGCAGCTCACTACCCCTGACCAATAAATTTAGCACGGTGTTAGCCTCACAGCACAAAGTACTGCACGATTCGTACATACTGTGTATCATCGACAGTTTTATTCTCTCAATCATCCGTGTGCTGGCGCACTACGAGGCTTTGGTGGCGACTGTTGATCCAACTGTTTGATTACCAACGTTATGTAGGAAAGGATCGTTTTAACGATTCCTTCTTGGTGCAAAGCTAACATACGTCTGTCTTGCGTATGATCACGGGATTTGTCTTGGCAATCGGTATTTAGAAAATGTGCGAAACATGAATATTTGGCTCTATCCAAACCTGGCACCCATGAATGCCAATAAAATAGCAATGAATAACTAATCTTAGCCTTTATCATTCTCTAACTCGCTGCTACTGTAATGATATTTGAATGATCTATCTTGCTAGGCGGAACCACTTCAACTTCATAGTTTTCGTACGCATTGTTCTTCGGTCATTTCCACTTTAGGAATGGATTTTATCCCCTCTTCGGCTGCCGCTGGGCCGCGTACCAAGATGAGGAGGAGGATTCTTTTGGTGCTGCTCCGATCAACGGCATGATGGGCATTTCGTCTACTGCTAGTCTAGCGGGTCGTGGTGAAGTAAGCACACTCCCGAGTAGTCAAGCTCATTCTTCTGTTTGTTCCACGGTGCCTAGTGCTTCTGTTTCACGTAAACAGTCGGCCGTCATGAAAATGGGGGAACCTATCTGTACTGTTCCGATTCTCATGGAAGACGAGCCTACTGGAAACACCCAACAGAAAAATGGTATGTCGTCATCTGTCGAATTTTCTTCGTAGTTTTATCTTATGTGCACATATTGGCACTGTTCCAAATGTTTTTCTCTCTCTCCAGAAATCATCCATTCGTTAGGTGTGGACGACCCGACACGGAAAAGTGACCCAAGTTCGGTTCCCTCTCAGCCGCTGTTTCAACACACCCCACTGACCTTTTCCAAGGACGAAGCTTCATCGAAATCTGCGGTAGCCTTAGCCAATGGGGTGGCCGAGCATATTCGTTCAAATGCTGATTCTCAGCAAGAACCACAATTCGTGAATACCAATCCCGTCTCATCTGGGGGTGCATTGAGATCCTCTTCTGTTCCAGTTTTCGATGCCCAAAAAGCTGAATCGGTGGGACCATTACCTACAGGTGATATTTTGCTGATCTGTTGAAATGTTGGGGTGTATGATATCCTCAGAGCAATCTTGTACTCCATGTGGCTAGTCTAGTTAGGACAGATCTCCCAGCTAGAACATATAATGTTCGTTTTCATGTGTTTTGAAATTTGGTGCTTTTTCTCCAGGTTGTTTCGTAGTATCTGACGGGATATGCCCTCCCTAATGCACACTTTCACATTTAAATCTCCCTTATAGACGACTGACAATGCACTTAATAATGCTATGCCTCATATAATCATAAGCATTTTCAAGTGAACATTCGGTTTTCTTAATCTTACACATGGGTACAGATATTACTCGGAAGTATAACTGCAGCAACTTAATGCGGGTTATGTGGATAAAATCGTATCGGTTTGTAATAATGAACTCAGTGATTAGCGCTTATTATATTGTAACCGGTATGGTATGGTATGATCCAGGCATAGTGCCGCATATTCATCGACTGCACGTCGGCGGCACAGGCCTGGACAGATATAAGGAATTACATCAGGCTAATTGAAGCGAAATCACATTCCCAGGCCTAACGTCTGTTACGCTGTTTGCACAGGCTTCAAGGACACTCGATTCAGCATTAACCCGCGAGCGTTTCACACCCATTTGTCGAATGTGTCCCGATTCATTCCTGAGGTCAAATCTGTCCAATGTTGATCACGTTTAACCGCACGGATGTGCAATCGTGCTTGCACGGATGTCGTGTGCGCCTAACCGTGTTAAATTGATTGGCCACCGGTAGTGAGCTGCATGCTGAAACACACTGGATTCTGACTGTGCGGCACTTTGCCTGGATCGGGCTTGTGCTTTAATACCCGCGAACACCGCAACACAAGAGAACGCTCATCGATCAAACGCGTTTGCTACGCACACGATATGGGTCTTTGTGGTGAAGAGCGGAATAGCCTTCGGTCCGGCACAGTTAACACTGTATACATTAATTGCCACTGGCAAAGAGCTGTATGCGGTCTTTGTGTCACTCTATTTTATATATCGACCCGATGCTGTGAAACCAGGCGGTATTTCACGTGATTTCTTCGGCTGAAATCGACCCCATAGGTGCATCGCCACCGCATGATGACCTCATACTCCACACCTTACAACAATCTCTGCCACAATCTTCGTTGCGGACCCAAACAAGAGCAGCTGCTAGACGTAGATAAAACTGACGGCGTACAAATGCCGCCGATTGGCAGAGTATTACTTGTCACTCTGTGCGCTGCCTGAGAGATTTATCCTCCTGCACCGGACTGTTTGATCATTTCAATCGCTGTGAAGCACGAACTCATCATGCGCTTGTGATATATATCCCAAGTCCTATTATTATCGAGCTACGCGTCGATTAGCCGTTAGCAAATATTCCTTGTCGCGCCAGCCTCAGACGGGATACGTCTTAAACTAATCTGGTTATGCTGAACTGTTTCCTCTTGATTCTTGTTCACTCAATGTGTTTAATGTCGTGGTCTAACTGTTTTGCTGATTTCGGTGCGTATTCCTCATTTTCAGTTCGAATTAAACCGGAGTCTCCTGATAAGGTAAGTCTGGGTGATCTTGATTTTACACAGTACGAAGTGTAGGTTGCTTCTTCTTGACTGGTCGTGTCAACTGCCACACTTCCTTTGAACTGATACCATTGAATGAATGAAATGCTGTATTAGAAAATGTTTTACATTTCAGCTGTACATTAAAGTTCAATAAAAATGATTAATTGAATATAATACACAAACAGCAAGATTAATTTGTTCACAATGATAACCTCCTTTTGACAGAGATATCTTGATAGAAAATGGGGTGAAGGATCTTCGAAATAAAGTCCTTCTGGTTGACAATATAACATTTCTATCCAGCGATAGATGAGATTTAGTTGTGGAGCGGGTATGAACTGTCGGTGGTAATAATATCTATAGGTCGATCCAAAGAAAAGTGTTGGTTGCAAAGTGCCGTAGTCATTGAATCAACGTGAACTAAGATACTATCGTTCGTCTATGCAGGAACAGATATAAGCGAGGAATAGCGGCATTCAAACTCCAGACTGTTGTGGCATGCATTTCATGACCTGTGTTAACTCAGTTCACCACGGTGTTGATTAGAGAAGCTTTGCACCAGTAAATTTTCATGCAAAGCAAATCATTATGGCAATGCTTAACTTGGTCACATTGGTCTTACAAAATCGGACGAACAGAGTATACTTTTGATTGTAGAACTTAAATCGAACTATCCTTGCACGTCCGCGGTCAGTTGCGGAGTAACTTTGGTTTGCTGCGACCTGATTGGATTGTTTGGTCGATTTGCATTGTAAGCGGCATTTTATTGATCAAGTTGCACTGCTTGATCGATTCCGTTATCTCGTTAGCTGCTGTGTTGTCCGTTTATACGCTTTTATTGACCCTTTCTGGCGTGTGGAGCCGCGGTTCGATCATCTGAATTGCACTTGATTGATTCACTTGCTTTTCCACTTTGCCTGTGCTCTCACTGGTGCCTGCCGCCTGTCCATCGACTCTTGGAGTTATGTATGCATTGATGTGTAACACGTAGCACCGTGCTCAGTTGATTTACCAAGGGTACTTCGCTGCATGCGGAAACAGGCTGGAGTTTCACTGCCATTTTCTCCTATATCTGTCTAGGCCTGGACAACCTGGCAGTAGCAGTTAGCTTACATGCAGACTCTGATTGTGCGGCACTTTTTCTGGACCCAGGTTTGCGATTTCTTACATGCCTACAGTTATGGTGGATGAGGTGCAAATTTTTGCGACGATTGTCACTTCGTGGGCTGACTGAATTAATTCTAGGAAAGTTTTACAAGCAAATGGGTAGTTCGATAGAGATGGTTATACAAAAAATTACTCGTTCATAGAACGAACTGTACATCCAAGTACGCATTCCGTCTTCTTTTTCCTTCTTCTATATATTTGTCTAGGCCATGGGTAACCCGACAATATATTAGCCCACGCACAGTCTCTGTCTATGCGGCTCCTTGCATGGATCCAGGCTTCTGATTTCATGCATACATACATACATTCCGTCTTCTTGTGACACAGAACCCAAACAACCTTTTCACACAATGTGCTTATTCACAGTTACATAGCCTAGAAAGCGTCTATCCTGGCATTCAGTCTGAACTGATTTCACGGTTTACCTTCTATTGTGTGATTCCTCACTTCATGTTTTGTATTGTTCTTCTGTTATATTTCCGGCACTTCTTTCAGACGTTGTATCCCAGTCACATCATGCGCAAACTTCTTAATGAAAACATTCTAGCAACAGTTTTCAACCACAACACACTTTCTCATGCGGTCGACTCATCAATATTATCCCCGCTGCATTAAGATCTCCTCAAATGTCAAGCAGCTTCAAAGACTCGATCCAACGATATCGTTTACTTTCTAGATCTTCTCTATATCGAGGTTCCTTTATTCTCTCCGCATCAACATAAATTCGCGAAAAGAAACTTAGAAAACCACGATTGTCAAATGTAGCTCGTTGATATCTTGTGAATATTTTCGACATGTATTTCTACTCAACATGTCTCCCCTTCGCTCCTAATTTCCAGACACAAATAAAAATCGATGAGCCGCAGACTAAATTCGAAGAACCCGCTGCTGCTCCCATCCACGATTCTGGCTTAGCCAACGGAGTGCGTGTCGATTTCCTTATCGGCACTGGTCAAGAGCCTGAACCAGTTGCACCACCCTATCCCATCGTCAATAGCTACGCCATACCCAAGGCGGAACCCAGCGCCCAGGTGGATCAATCTTTGCTGCCTGATCAAACGCTGCAAGCACCAAATCACGTGACGGAAGAGGAGGACGATAAAGAGGAAGACGACGATGAGGACAACGACGAGGAAGATGATGAGGATGACGAGGAGAAGGTTCCGGGCGAATCGGTCGATCGATGCGAACCGCAGACGATCCAGGTCCCAGCGCCTGAGCATGCGCCAACCTATCCAGCACTGTTCACACATTGTCAGTACTTTTATGTGGGAGCTGGGCGTTGGCAAGTATACGTGCAAATGTGGTTTGTCGAAGAGCGATTGAAACGGGAGGTTAGTGTTCATCACAGCCATTGCGAACTGATAAGTCTAATCGCAGCGGATGGCTCAAAATCGTGTTCGTTGGCGGTCTTTTGTAGACATCTTCTTGTAGTATTTGACTATTTCCCCCTCATATCTGGGCAACCTGACAGTATCGTAGCCCACGTGCAGTCTCTGACTGTACGGCACTTTGCCTGGATCAGGCTTTCATAGTATTTGACTTTGCTTGTTTGTTGTCGAATGGAGTGGCGAGTAAATCTTGTTATGATGCATGATACTAAAAACCACGCGGAAGCTGTTCTCTTTTTACGTCCCTCGACTCGTTCACGACACTTTATTGAATGCGTGTTTGATTTGAGATGTAAGCATCACATCCCGGTGTGTTTATGCTTAATCTTCTCAGGGTTCAGTAACTTAGGTAGCGTCCACCTTTCCATTTTCTTAATAACTTTATCGTATCGTGGCTGCATGACAGTCAGACACTCGGTAGTTGCTACCGATGTAACGCTATTCACCATCTCAACTGTTCTCACTACCGTATATTTGTTGTCCTCTTTGAATCGAATTTCATTCGGACGGGGTTGTTTTTAGGCCATTATTCTTCGTGAAAAAAATCATGCGATTGTGATGTACATCCACGATCGACATCGAACGGAAGAGGCCAACAACAATACTTCTTGAGTGTGCAGTCGTGTATTACTTATATACTGCGCAGCTAACATCGTGCTAACTTGATTTGCCACCGTACTCAGCTTAATACGGAAACACGTGGAATCTTATTGTCATTTTTGCTTCTTATATCTGTCTAGGCCTTGGCAACCTGACAGCGTCTTAGCTTACGTGCGGCACTTTGCCTAGATCATGTTCATGATTGCATACATACATACATACAAAATACATACATACGAACAATCATACATACATACATAAATACATACATACATACATGCAATCATACATACATACATACATACATACATACATGAAAGCACCAGGCAAAGTGCCGCACAGTCAGAGACTGCACGCGGGCGATATTATTGTCAGGTTGCCCAGGCCTAGACATATATGAAAAATAGAGAAGGTAGTGAGACTCCAGCGTGTTTCAGCATGCAGCTCACTCCCCGTGCCAATCAATTTAGCACGATGTTAGCCGCACAGCACAGAAGTGCTGTGCGATTGCACATCCATGCATACATGTGTGTTGTGTCCTCTCCATTGGTGCATTGTGATGTACGCCAGGGCAGTTCAATATGGAGAACTAGCTGTTGCCCATGCAGCAAGTGCTCCCTCTCCACGGCACCACTGGAACCAAAGGAACAGCTAGGCTGATACGTTTGGACAACGATGCCGTCGCAGGAGCTGGCAGGACGAAGTTGAACAAACTTCGGACTGCCTAACGGGAATCCGGCTCTGGATTTTTCCTCGAGGTTGACTCCTGAAGCCTTTTCCATGATTGGATGTAGCCACAAGGCAGTGGAGGTTTTAGATAAGGGTTTTCCTTCCCCTCCATGGATACATAGATACATACATTCTTACATAAACACATACATGCATGCATGCACATATACATAGATATATATGCATACATGCAATCATACATACATTTACCCGTCCATATATCCATATATACACACACACGTACATACATACATGCATCCATAAATACATACATACGAGTTTAGGATTAATCGATTTCATGACGTTCACTTCGTCGTCACTTTTCCCTCATATTTCCCAACTTTGATAATGCCTATTGCTTATTGTGGGAATTCAGACTATGAAGTATAAATTCCGTAGCTCTTTCCGTGTGTTCTCTCTCGTGCTAATTCGTTTTCAATCTCAGGCTTATGTGCAAGTGTTCGATTACGAGTGGCACGACTACGAGCGTGTGGCTGACTTGTTTGAAGCCTCTCGGTGCTTAAATCCAGCGGATCGACCGACTTTACTCCGACTTCTTTCACTGGCCCGCCATAATTGTCCATTAATCGACGGGGAGCTACAATTTCCAAGGTATGTGTTTTGTCCACTGTCACGTCTATTCCGCGCATTGATGTGCAATCGCACGCGCAATACTTCTGTGCGGTGCGGCAAACACGGTAGTGAGCTGCATGCGAGTATCACTGCTATTGCTACTTTCCTTTCCCATATCTGTCTAGACCTGGGCAACCTGACAGTATCTTAGCCCATGTGCAGTCTCTGACTGTGCGGCACTTTGTCTGGATCAGGCTTGTGATTTCATAGATACTTGCACCGGTTTTGATGTACGGACGCTGGTTCCATCGGGTTGCGACCCCTAACAAGCAATTTAAATATTACAATTTTGTTGTCACTGTTTTTCATCGAGAACAGATCTAGTGCATGATCTCTAGGTATTTGAAGGCACCGCCAGCGATCAGGCAAAATGCCGTACAGTTAGACAGACTGTCTATTTCTGGTAACCCGTTTAGCACGGTTGCCGGGGTTTTATGAAAGTGCTTCACAGTCGCGCCAGTATATGATTTTCTAGACATGCTGGCAGTGACGGCCACAAGTAACTTGCCTGGCTCACATCGCCCTACGCGTTCACAAAACATTTTTGAATTCCTATTTCGGTTGAAACGTAAGCACGTCACAGCGTCCCCGTGTTTTCTTTTCCATCGATTCGGTGGCTTGCAAAGCCGTTTACCCTCATCAGGTATCAGATAAACATCGATACTAGCTGCCGATGTATTACTGTTGGTGCTATAAACCGTTTAAACTCATGTACACTAATTCACTCAGTCCTTCGTCGATTGAAATGTTACCAGTATTTCGATATGGAGGATTTGCAATCCTGTTTTTACTCAATTATTTGAATAAATGTTGGTAACGCTTGTTTTTCCGTACCTTTCACTTCAATGGTGTTGATGAGCATCACCTGGGCATCCCATGCCCCGGTCCGTAGGCGCTACACATAGCCCGTTGCTGTAGTTAAATTCACGTTACTGGAAGTTATGCAAGGTTAGAGAAGCTAAGATTGTAGTTAGTTTGCTTTTTAACACTGGTCAGACTTTCAGATGGCGCTGTTTGTCCGTATTTTTTTCGAACTTCAGTTATACACCGATGTTCACATCGTAAAATAAAACCATTAGGAAATAAATGCCACTGCAAATAGGGATTTTAAAAAGCACGCGTTTAAAATACAGAATAGCAAAGTGATTCTTGTCTAAGACGTTTTGAATGATCAATGTATTATAGTGCACACCTCCCCCACACTTACACTCTACAACCGGTTTCAGGCTGTTTGCCATCGTCAGGTGGAGACAGTAAGATCAGGTTCAGTGAGACTTGAAACAGTGGTAAAGTGGTAAACAAAAGTATCCTTGTAAGCCACTGTTATATAGGGTTCTTACAAAGAACCACGATGTTCAGACACAGAATCACAAAGTGATGCTTGGTCAAACACGATTAATATATTTTGCTGCTCACATCTCCTTTCCTTACACACCACTACCGGTTTCTGGCTGTTTGCCGTCATCAGGTGGAGACAGTAAGATAATTTTCAATGAGCCTTGAAACTGGTAAAGTAGTAAACAAAGTTATACTTGAAAATTACTGTTAACTACCTTTCATATAACGAACCACGATGTTCCGATACATTGGTCATTTTATGCATTTCGTGTGCTTGACCACGAATCACTCTGTGATTCTATTGGCTCATCGTGGTTCGTTTTACAAACCCTTTTAAATATTTAATGTTTTACAGTTGCTAGACTTTTCGAGGATGCTTTTTGCCAGTCTTTTTTCTAAATGCACTTTGCACCAGTGTTTATTTCTTATTCCGACGTTGCCACATACACCTCCAGTCTGTTGTTGTTTTGTTTCACTCAGCCCGTTAGATTCTCGCCCGAACCATTTTGATGCGTTTGAACTTCATGAAAAATTGGCTATTCTGCGTCTTCATCAACAAGCTCGGGAACAACTGCTGCGTGAGTCAGAGTTCAAGGACACCGGGTGTGGTAGTACCGGGACTGGCGTGTGCCCCACTCACAATCCGTCCACGCTGGCCTCTTCTGTGGTCACTGAGATGCCAGGGTCGGCAGCAGCGGAGAAGGTACGTGGTCTGGCTTGGCGTTTCTAACGCAGTGGATAATTTTAATCAAATGGTTATGCCCATTAAAACATGTTTCAAGCTTGCATAACATGTTTGTATTACTGTGTTAATTGCAGGTATGTTCACCTTGACAAGATGACTGCGTGTGCCGGAAATAGCTCTTCTCTAAGTAAATGCATGATATGCCTGCCGGGTAAAATGCCGCACAGTCATAGACTGTGATTAGGTTAACATGCTGTCAAGTTGCATGGATCTATGCGGATATTAGCTAAAGTGAGGATTGGCTGTGAGTCTCCACGCTGTGGGGTTATGTGTATCACAGCACAATCCTGATCCAGACAAAGTGCCGCACAGTAAGAGACTGCACGTGGGCTAAAATACTGTCAGGTTGCCCAGCCCTGGTATGGTATGAGAGAGAAAGTAGAACAGGAAGTAGTAGTGAGACTCCAGCCGGTTTCAGCATGCCGCTCACTACCTCTGGCCAATCAATTTAGCACGGTATTAGCCGCACAGCACAAAGCACTGCACGATTGCACATCCGGGTGAGCTGTGAGATTTTGTCATCGACATAATCGTCAGCAGATATTCACATTATTTATTCCCCTGAAACATTTTTTGATTGAACGAGTAGCGCTAACAGTATGGTAATAATGGGTAAAACGTAGGCTGACGTAAATTACGCATGGTATGAAACTTCAGAGAGCGAATGGATTTTACAAGAAATCATCTGATTTCGTCGTGCAAGCTTTTTGATTGTTTGACCTTGGAAGTGTTCTACGTGAAACAGACACAGCTCAACGGAAAACATGATGTACAGTTTAAGCGGGATGCTGTACGAACATGTCTCGGAGCGTTCAAAGTTTTTGGACAGGATGCTTTGTTGTATTGACAATAAAATTTCGCCTAGCTCGCCGACGGGAAAGTTCGATCGATCTTAGGCAAAATCTCTTTTCTGCTTACGGTTTGCTTTGTTTTGTTGTGCAGCTAACATCTTCTAATTGAATTTTCCACCTGTAGTGAGCTGAATGCGAAGACACACTGTAGTCTCACTGCCATTTCTATTTTCATTCTCATGCCTGGGCAAACTGACAGTAGCTTATCCCAGGAGCGGCACATTGCCTGTTGGATCCACCATATTAGTTCTATATCCTTCCTGAGCCATGGCTCGGCCGCTCACATCATTTAACATGGCTTCTTTTGAAGTCCTCGCATCACGTACTCATGGTCCACAACCTGTATATCAGGTGGAGTTAGTAAGTTTCAGTGGGAATTGATAGAATAGAAATGGTGATGAACAATGCTATACTTTCAAAATACCAGTTGATCCCTCATCCCAAGATTGATGCCGTGCGTATTTAAACAGTGTTCGACGACTTTCGTCACTCATTTTTCCATGACCACGTGACCTCGATTGAAAGCTAAATTTCAATTTGCAAATGAGGATTTATCCTCGAATTCGCAAATAATTGGGTTTAGCACAAAGTCAGATCGGCGTTCGAATGTCAGGTCACGGATACGCATACCTGATGAGCGGCAATAACCGCGAAACCGGTTGTGTGCTTCCGTCCTGCTTTTCGATCGTCATATACTACCTATTAATATAAATCTGGCTTAAATCAAAAATTAACCTCGATTGATTTCTTGCTGAAATCATTTATTTGTTGACGTTACTGATGAGATTGAAGTAGTGTCTAATTAATATTATTATGTATGGTATGAAAGCACAAGCATGATCCAGGCAAAGTGCCGCACAGTGAGAGACTGCACGTGGGCTAAGATACTGTCAGGTTGCCCAGGCCTTGACAGATATGAGGGGGAAATAGAAATAGAAATGGTAGCGAGACTCCAGCGTGTTTCAGCATGCAGCTCACTACCGTTGGCCAATCAATTTAGCACGATGTTAGCCGTACATCACAGAAATGCTGAACGATTGCACATCCGTGTGCATATTATTATGTACACTGGTATCTTAAATTTACGCATTTTCAATGCCTCTGGTCAGTTAACGATCATTTTCTACCTGTTATTTCAACAATTGTTCTGAACTCCGATGAAACTCCTCATAGTGGAAATGACATAAATTTAAACGTCGCTATCGTTATCTTTTCGATTCCGCGTCTTGTTGTTGGCTGATTCCCATTCTGTTTATCGTTGAGGGGTATACCACGAGCACTTGGAGCTTTCAAAATATATTATGCACTGTGATTCGGGAGTAGCAATCTCTGCCTTACCGCTCACAGGGTGTTAGCATAATCTCCATTTAGCAAACGAAAGCAAGGCCAGCTAGTGATAGTTCATAGATGATGCATTTCAATATGGCCTCAAAGTGAGGGCAGACACGCTCTTGTTCCTTGCAGCTCTTTAGTGTCAATTCCCTGGTCTTTTTTGATGTCACGTTCGCAAACAACAGTTGATCTCCTGATTTCATGAAAAGAAAAAACACGGCTGCTTTCAGTTTCGTCGCGACGATTTCTCGGGAAGCATAACCGTACTCCTATGATCACCTTTAACCACACAACCGTGTTTTTTGCCATCCACAAAATCAAATATATGATTGAATTTCGTACTAAGAATTATTTTGCTTCTGTTCATGCCTTGCATGAATGGCTCACGTTTTGTTGTCATACAGTGAGGCATTTAGTACGCGTACGCTGTATATCATCATTTTTCTTCGTGGTGAAGTCGCGGTTACCCTTGGACACGGGTTTTAGCACACAAAAGACGACATTCGCTCTGCCAGTCCGCGTATTAATCGCTGTCGTGTGATGGCCCATTGCTCTTTTTAGAAGTGAGGTATGTGGAGTGATGTACTGGTTTGTGCTGACAATGTTCACCGATGCTGATGGGAGACGCTACAATCTTTTAATAAAATACTTCAGTCTTGTTCCTGCTGTTTTTCAATCCAAATTCTTTACATATCGAAGAAAGTCCAACAAGCTGCTCTCACAGGCTGCCACACTGTTACTGCAATTTGCTGATAGCTTTGACGATAGGTTGAACTACCGAAATTTCTCAACTAGCAGATAGACTAAAACTAACATACTTATGGGATGTGCGGTTTCTAGTTAAGCATCAACCCAGCATGCCGTTAAACATCATTGGAAACATTTGGCTATTGGTTTGATCGCTTTTGCTGTGTCAGTTACTCACTCACTGAGATGATCATTATGAAATGATTCAGGTAGACTAGGCTAAAATGATAATTTGTAATGACTCGCTATTAGCAATCTGACAACGTTTCACTTCTGACACAATCTTCGTCAGACCTAGGGTGTGGGTGCAGCAACAGAAATCTGGTTTACTTTGTATTTAGCTGGCCAATCCTAGGTTGCTTCGGAAATACACAGGCCATGGAAGGTGTTGAGATAGACAGGCGAGGCAAAGATCAGTTGACAAACACATTTCAACTGTTTTATTTCAGTGCTACTGTGATGAACGGCCGTTGAGATGCGAAATTGTTATAGCCGCTTGATTGCAAATTTACTCCAATATCCTGAAGAACATGCTTCTTCGGTCGCACCGTTTTATACGGTTACTTGACAGTTATCAATTGCGGTGCTGATTGCGTGTGAAGTGAACTCTGGCTATTTTTATTGTCTTGACATTTAGTGACTACCATTTAACTTGTAAACCAAACACGATTGCCAGGCTAAAACATGCGGACATGTGCGACACAATTGATCGCCCGCATCTCGCACACTGCCTTCCTTGTCATCAGGTCGTCCGTACTGCCTGGTGGGTGGTTCAACTTTTCTGGCAAAACAGTACAACAAACCATCGTCTATCTCTGTCAAATTGTTGTCTGTTCGATTTTCGTCACATCAGCAGTTCCGATTGTTGTTGTGTGTAATCACAAGGCCAGAGCTTGCTATACAATTGAATGGCCAACCAATGGGTGTGTGTTTGCTTCCTTCGGTCGATGTCAACCATGGATGTACATCACAAGCGCATGACGATTTCACCCCACCCCCCACCCCAACTGACTAAACGATCCGATTCGACAGAAACAATTTCTCCAGCAGCACTGGAGCCGATCGGCTACAATTTTACGCCGACGACGATAACGACATTCATCAGCCGAGAGCTGTACCCGTTCTTTTCCAGACTATGACATGAATAGACATCGATTAAACAAACAGAGATTTGTTATGCGGCTGCATCGTGCTCTTAATCTCCACTCGAAGCAGATACTTAATTCTTCATGTCGTGGAAGCCATTGTAGATCAAGACCACGACTCCCTATATCGTTTTGCCCTACCGTAAATGAATGCGGTCAGTTGGCCCGAACATGGACAAAAACCGAGGTACGGTTTTGATTCGTTCAATTTTACAGTGCAATAAATATGATGGACGACCCACTTTCAATTGGTTAATCCAGATTCGAATCCAACCGCGATTTAACATTACGTTAAACTCGCTTAGCCTACACCCCCGCGTGTATAATGGGTACCAATAATCGTTGTAAGAGTAGTTGCGACAGCCTTTCACCCTGTCTAGTTGGTGCAATCGTGTTATCCGTACATCTTTACCCCCTGACTTCGGCTCCCAGAATAGCCTGTGTGCCCATTCTGCAACCTGGATTACTTCAGTAATAGAGAGGACAGTGAGGTGCAAGGTTGTGCTCCGTTTCGCTGAAAGTGAGTTCCGACAAAAACCGTTAAGCCTCAATCGGTACACTTTGATTCGAACTGAAATTGTTATCATTGCATGTACCACATATGGCGCGAGTCGCAGTCAAATTGTTAAGAAACCGCAGATGGGTACATGCCCTATGAACCCCAATGTCTTAGTTAGAAATAAAGTAAAATACGATTCCAGTATGAATTAAGCTCAAAATAGAACAACAACCTTGTTCTGTTTTCCAAAGGATGGTTATTGATATTTCACCGAATTCCTCATCTTTGTTTATCTGCAGGACTTGCAGCAACCCGAGGCAACGGAGGCGACATCAGATGATGTGGCTGCATGTGCAGACCATGTGGCACAACTGCACGAACAACAACGCGTCGCACAATCTCATGGAAGTAAGTTTTTATCGTTCCGGCTTTTCCTACCATCATCAGTTTCATGTTTGGTTCGAATTGCTCTTGTTTTCTATTGATCCGGGTTATGGGTTAATTATTCTAAACAGTCGGTCGCCCTCCAATAATTTCCCGCAGCTTGCTCTTTCAACTCACCAAATACTCCGATTGCTTTAGCGACCGGCTTCCAAAAGACAACATGAATACGCACGTTGGAGATTTATTCATTTATCACCCTCTATCTTGAACTTTTTCCTGGCGAAATGTCTGACAAGGATTATAGATGTTCGTTTGCTTTGAATACATTTGCAATGATATAACATGCTGCTCAATAGTTGGGCTAAGAAACAAAACTTATACTATTGTATTATAAACCCCAGTCTATTTTAATTTTCCTCTTACGAGTTCCTTCATTGACTGTGGCCCGTGTTATATCGCCTTCGAATCTAATAAACTATCGCGTGCTCTAGGTTTAGCGAACTACGACCCGTTATTCATATTTAAATGAGCTTTTGAACTTGCTTTCTCAAATTATTCCCTTTTTACGTTTTTCCCCAGCTATCCCGCTACGTAACACTCAATTGGGCGTAGAGTCTGATGCATCGAACGAAGTCGTACAACACCCCCGTAGTGACATAATCGCGCCAACCTTGTTTGTGGATGTAGGCGCGTTGGCACCGAGAAATTCCTATTGCGCGCTATGCGACACGCATGATTATCTGCATCGACTGGATCTCCCGGCTTACTTGACATCACCGTGTTATCACTGTCGGGAAGCCATGGCACGTGAAGCCAAAATTTCGTCAGAGGCTCTGCTGGATTTACATCTTCAAGTAAGTATTGTGGGTGTATTTTCATTGGCTACTGGGTGCTTGATTTGTATCACTACGATGTACCTTTCGAATGGAATTCATCGAGCTTAAGGGTGTTGTCTGAAAAGCCGGGTCTTTGGCTACACGCTTTTTACTGTGATGTTGCGTGGAACCATATTTTTCTGCTGCCTATTGTGTATTTGGTTTGATTCACGAAGCTCTATTCAGAAATCACGCATATTTGTTTACCGACAAGCAGTCAATAATTAATCTGTAGCTATTTAACGCATTTCTTAGACCACACGTAACTCCCAACGTTTGTATGGACAATTTCAGCATAATATTCCATGGCCCGCCTATCTCCAAGCACGCTGTGGACTACCCAATGACGGCAGGCCCCTCGAAGAACTCATCGCCTACGACTGCCGGTGGAGGAGTCGTCAGCCGTGTCGGTGTCTGGTTTCATCCGGTTGTCCAATCCTCCCACCCTGTGTGGAATTCCCGTGGCTTTACCAGTCCACCACGGCGAATGCATGGAATGACGCCATATCCTCTGACGCGGTAAAGAAAGAGGCCTCGCCAACACCCGTTACTTCCACGCGGAATGATTCAACTCTCGATCAAGATGATAAGCCGCGTCCCACGGATTCCAAATCAAACTCCCGTACGTTGGACTTTGTGAATGTGTTGTTTACCGGTTTGCAGAAACACGCTTGAGTCTCACTGTCTAGGCCTTTACTTGGATGAGGCTTGCGAATCATCATTATCATGTTGCGCGTGAAGTTGCATTTCTTGATTGAGGGTAAATTTCAATCGAGTTTTAGGCACTTTATTGCAGTTTACCGATTCTGTGGACCCTGCGGTGGCTTTGCCATGTCTACAGAATGGAAAATGGTCGTATTCCGAAAGATCTAGTTTATGCTACAAAGACGTTTGCAAAAGAGATATGAAAGCTCTTGGCATTGACCCCGCGAGCTGGGAACAACTTGCTCTTGACCGCTCACATTGGATGCATTGTGTAAACCGTCGTCTGCAAGCCGGGGAGGAGCAGATACAACTCTTGGCTGTTGAACGTAGATCACGCCGCCGGCGTGCAACCGACCGAGTTCTGCAAGCGCTGCGGGAGAGATTGTTCCTCCTGAATCGGACTGTATAGTCATTCGAAAATCTGTAGAACATGAAAATTCATGCGACTGTGCTGTACATCCATTGTCGACATCGACCGCAGGCCAACAACAACAATTCTCTGTTGGCTGAATATCAGGCAAAACGGGTTGTCGTTGAGGTCAGGTTATAATTTCTCACGGCTGATCCTCTGATTATTTCGCCCTACGATGGAGTATGCGGTAGAGGTCTGGGCTCCTTGGCTGCGAAAAGATATTTCTCTCCTTGATATAATCTATCATAGAGCAACAAAGTTAGTGATGGGTCTTCGCAATGTTCCGTAAACCGAAAGATTGCGACGTCTGGGTCTATGTGACTGTACCGAAAGGAGGATACGACGCGATATTATTCTGACCTATAGAATTGTGTCTATCGAAGGACATCCACTAAAACACTTGCTTGATGTGTGTGTGATGGGAAAGTGACACGCGGACATACCTTTTCCCTTTAAATCCCAAGTTCCCGTATTGATTGTCGGCGCCATCTTTTCACCGTACGTGCTATATTTCTTTGGAATTGCCACCCCAACATGTGGTGGACTCTCCTTGCCTGGCGGTGTTTAAAGCGAAATTGGACTTACATATGCAAAATAATATCATTCGTGAGCCTTACATTTGATATTCTGTATTCCATTTATACTATTATATTTTTCACATTTTCATTCATACTGTCATCCTATGGTGTTGTAAAGTAATAACTTTCGTAACCATAAATCCTTGTGTTAGCAGCTCCGTAAATAGAGGTATCGTAGAGTGTGATACGATTAGTCATTGGCGTAAAACTTAAATTTGAAAGCACCCGGAACTGGGTACTGTGTAAACAGCCAATTAATCTGGCGTTTATTTATGTGACTTGTGTTGCTTAGAATTTCAAACGGTCTGATAGAGGTGGAAGATGATATGCTGCTTAATCATCCTTCGTCAGAAGCGAAACATTGCCCCAAATCCACAAAAACAGATTTCTTCCAGCGAATCTGGGCATTTTATACTCTTGGAAAAAGTTTGCCTATTTATATCTATCGGATTTCTTGTTCCGTTTACACAGCTCCACAAACAATGACTGCCGCCCAAGTCGCTGATAGCACAGCAAGTATCCCCGCCAACACTACGGGGCAGATCCGTGATCCTCTTCTTCCATGCGCCAACCGCCATCCACTTGGGGCTCCCGTCACATGCTGTCACGGGATTCACTTCCCTGCCCTCGGCATTCCCAACGCTGCCACTCACCAACCATCCGCCGCAACGGAAACGCCTCAGTCAAATCAAGCGGCAAACACTGGACAATCAAGTGGTGGCACGTCGGTTCCCTTGGCAACCCCGAGTGGAGCGGTTACATGAGCTACACGCCAATCACCCGTCTCTACTTAACATCCAGGCAATTTTGTATGAATCAGAACCACGATTCTCTCTGTTTCATTCTAAAGTCCCCTTCGAATTCGCATGGTTTCTTGATTACTTGTTACTAATTTTCGCTTTTGTTCCCTGGCCCTTCGTGATCTCGTACTTGTTGGCTGCACTCGAAATTTTTAGCACGCAAATATGCTAGTCTTTTCTGAATCCACACGCGTGTTGCATGTATTTTCACATGTAAACAATAAAATAGCGATTTTTGCTTCCATCGTTTTTTTTACATTCATGCAACGCAATGATGAAATTGAAATGTTTTTTAAATCAAGTTTGGGAAACAACTCAATGAAAGCAGAATGAAATTCAATTACTGAAAGAAATGATCGGCTCATGGGTCAAATTTTGAACGAGAGTACACTCAGGCTTCTGGTGCGCAGCTTGCGCATGCCCTTGAGCATGCCGAGGCAGAGTTCTGTGTTGAAATGCAAAAAACATACAATGAAGCGGTTTATCACAATATTGATGATAGTTTCTTCGATGTCACACTCTATTAACGGTGGCAATTCTCACATCGGTAAATACCAAAGGCTAACAGTCACGGGATATTTGAATGGGAAGGATAAAGGGTATTTAAGGTGGCTAACTGTATGGAAAATGATGATTTTACGTTTCTCAAAAGGTAATCAAGGTGATTACTTGAAATTTGGTGTGCTGTTTGTTTATATTAAGATGTATTACTGTTTTACATTTGATGTGATTTCCTTGTAAAACAAAGGTTTGGTAAGTATTTTTCCCAAAAACATTTTTCGAAAAAATATTCTTTCCTCATCTTAGTGTGGGCAACGGAAAAGGTTTAGAATGAATGCAAGTGTTTTTACATGATTTTCAGAGTGTATAGGGTGCAATAAGATGCAAAAAGATAAGTCAACCGTGTTTGGGTAGTTGTGCGTGCGAGAAAAATATTCTTGTAAAGGTTTGCGTAAGAAAAAGCCAATTTCAACCAACATAGATCAAAAACTAAGAGAGATACACTGTTCAAAATACTTTTATTGCACTCCTTGTCAATGTTTACATACACATGCTTATTTTCATCTTCTTACTACAAAAATTTGCGAAAGCAAAATGCACACCGCGACTGAAATTCAACATTTGAGAAAAATGAATTTGAAGTTTGACGCTGAAGCTGTGGGCCAATGAGAACGCGTTTCCGCATGAAAAATGCTCTCTTTTTGCACCAACTGTGCCTTTGTAAATAAAATTTTCCACTTGGGAAATAGGTTACTTTTAAGGCCGTTTCGTGACCTTTCAATCGGTATACAACATGGCAGGTGTTTCGTAGCGAAACTGCCGGTAACCATGAGTTGAAAATCGGCGACTTCGGAAAAAATCTTTCAAACCAGTTCTTCAAAAACTCCTTTATTTTCAGAGACAAAATAAGTTATGGTACCGGATAAAATAGACATCAAAGTATCATTTTCTGGAAAAAAACTCAAAACACATATTATAAAGAAAATACCATGTCGTTAGCCACCTTAATGCAGCTTAGCCCACGAGCAGTTTCTTATTGGTACAGCACTTTGTCTGCATGAGGCTTGTGCTTTCATACATGTATGAAAGGGCCGCATAGTCATAGACTGCAAACACACATACTCAAAGTATTCAATAAGTAGCCACAAACGAGCTAACTGCATATTCCTCGATCCAGACTCACCAAATAAGTACAAAACTTCTGGTCTTAACCTTCCCGAAACCAACCCTCATTGCTGTTTGTTGGCGGAAATAGACCTTTGTGAGAACGCTGTGATATATCTACCTCAGTCATTAATGGTCTGCATACGACCACTTGTTGCGTTTCCTTGCTGGATTGTTTGCAGCATGTTTACTTATCTAACTGTGCACAGGCGATGAATAACAATGGTTTGTCTTTGGAAAAGGAGTTCGCTCAACGAACCACGGTGTTCTTATGCAGGGTGATTCTTGGTTAAGCGACGGATCGCCAATAAGAGAAGCAGGCGATGAGTTTAGGCCTATGATAGACTGGCACGAAAACGGTGTCTTGCACAAACACGAGTCACCGCCCTCCCCATCGAGGATAACGTCTGATAACATGTTCTGGGGCTATACAATACTTTTATATAATTGGCACTTGGAATTGTAGTGTTGAAATGAAAAATGGCCACAATCTGTGAAACGACGTCCTTTACTTGGCTGCCCACGAAACATTGGTGTGACAATTGTTGACCAAAAACGTACAGCAACGCTTTGTCAAATCGCCAATATTTTCCGACATATACGCTGTGTAATCTCTTCATTGTTTTTATAAGTGCCGGTGCGACTAACGTCCACTTACTGATAAACCTTTTTGCGTAATCCGTGTGCGCATTAGGGGTTATGCAATTTAATATTCATCCACTGATGAATCGGACGCCAGATTGTGGAGATATCCGCCACATCCACCTCCTTAGGGCGACTTATCAGTTTGAATTAATAAAATCTGATAAGGACAGGCTTCCACTACAAACCTATAGCAGAATGATTGGAATCATGTCGACTAGTCATGTTATGTGTCTGAACAGACGCATCACAGCTGGAGGATACCGTTTTGATGCTAGTAGTGACTAATTTTATCCAAAAGCAATGGCGGATAATTGTATACGATAGAAGCGTAGCTAATCCCATAATCACTCTCGAAGTACTGGAAGAAAGGTATATATAACTGCGGATACTTGTCAAGTATGTATGTATGAAATTACAAGCCTAATCCAGATAAAGTGCCGCAAAATCATTAACTGCGCTTAGGCTAATATATTGTGAGGTTACCCAGGTCTAGGTAGATATGAGGAGTGAAAATAGAATGGCGGTGAGACCCTAGCGTGTTTTCGCGTGCAGCTCACTACTGATGCTTTACTTGTCCAGTAATATGAGTACTATAGTCTTATTAATGTTGCCACCTGCTGATTAAGTGAAACTATAGTCACATTCCCTATTTTAGCGTGGATTGTACACGCCAAAGATAGGAAACCATTCCTGGATAAATACCTTTTAGAAGTCGGCTAGAGAAAAACACGTGGTCACCACATATAAGCGATAAAATTCCGCATAAATGGTCAAAGTGTATGTTCAACTTTAAGTCTTCGAGGCAAGCGCACAAAACGTTTGGTGGTTGTGCTGCTATAGCTATATGGTTCTCGTGGTTATAATGAACTCTGTTTAACTATCAATCGTGTAGCACAGTCTGCGGCACTTGAAACGCTATTACGGCATTCTAGTCGATTACTTTTGATTCGTTGACGTTTGAGCACTAACTCGACAGTTGTCGGCATACATCGTGAGAACATGTAGAGAACTTACTGTGCGATTTCCGAGTTTTGCTAGTGCTCGTGGGTTCGGTTGAGCTGAAATGAAAAAGAAACAGCGTTTGCGGGTGGATCGTCAGTTAAGTTGGTTTTGACATTGTTTGCGCATGAGTTCGGTTGCTCTTGAGACAAGACTGTGCTAAAAACGACGAGTGGCATCAAACAATCCACTACCGTAAGATCGCAGAATACATGATTATCTTACTGAGATCCACTGGACGTTGAGATGAAGGTTAAGCTTAATAATCCGGTGAGCTGTCAGTTCATGTTGCAATCTGCAAACCTACATCGCGCCTAACTCATCTCATTCGAGTGAAAACAGCTGCGAAGCGGTGTCTACACGAAATCAGAAGCAAGAGATGCGTTGCATTAGCTGAACTATTCCCCGATAGTCCAAGAGGATTCGTAACTTCAAAGAGCGACAGTGGTAAGAAATTTATTGTTGTTGGCCTCCTTCGATCCGTATCGACCAAGCGCATGGAGAGTTCACGCTCCGCAGCATTTCAAATGACTAAACAGTCCGATTCGGTAGGAACAATTTCTCCGACAGTACTCGGCCAATCAACGGTATTTGCAGGCTGTCAGCGATAGATAGATAACTAGGGTTCGAAGCAGACCTCTTGCAACTTGAATTAGATCAATGATGTGAATGCATTCTAACCTGTCTGAGCAAGTGGGAAGGTACCTTGTGCGAAGCGGTGGCTAATACTAGGTTGGTATTTAGTACAAGATTTAAACTTATTGGGAAAAAACAATCGGCTTGTTCATCCACCCGGAGCCAATATTTTTTATTCCTCATTCACGACCTAATAAATTCAGAAACTCTTAATTCCATACCTGACTCAAAAACCATTATTTAACCAATCAATGGCTATTTCAGACATTTGACATTTCGTCAACTTCCATCAGAATTCTTGATGCCGCTCTAGACGAAGCTGTTTTGGATTCAAATATGACTGGCAATCTTAAATTCCCTCATTAAACTTTACCGTTTCTCTCGTATTCGTTATACGTATTAGAAATTTGTGTTTAAATTAATTTGGTTCGCTGAAAATTCGTTCAAACGAATGAGGCTTTCTTCATAGCCAAGGGGCGGCATGCGTTGGAAATAACAAACACATGTTGATGACACATCTGTTTTACGCGGCCTTTGAATCGGTCGTGTTTAATATTGATTTTTTAATACTTTTCAGGCCTCCATTAACACTTCCTTACACCCATTGTTAACGTTTTTGTGTCAACAAAGGAATTTCAAGCCCATACGCTGTGCACTTTTTCATATTTTTGAACTATTTCGGTTCTGCTCAGTCAGGAAAACTTCAAATGAAAAACTGAAACAAGTATTGAAAATCGTTGAATTCGAATTTATGTCTACTTTCGTCAGAGTCTGGTCACCCTTGCGACGACACCATTCCGAGTTAGGAGCGAAAAACAAAACCGCGTTATGTAAACGATCATTTCCCATTCTGGACCACAAGTATTTCATGTCCATCCCAAATACAAACCTATAAAAAGCTCCATCCATGAAACTAGTATACTATTTCCAGCTGTGATTTACTACTAGTGCCAAACGCAGACTTGCTCAAGTAACCGACGTTACCGAAAATAAGAACAGGCAAATCAACGACGACGTCCAGTTAAAACTAGATGGTCCGAATAAGTATCCACCCATCACAAAAATGCTCATTTGTATGCACTTCCATCACACACCCATCACCTGTCTGCTAGTGCACGAATTCAAACAGAAAAACTGACGACATGGTAAAATTATCGCACTGGACAAATTGCAGTTGTTACTGCGACAGACACAGAAATTCCACGGCAAGTAACAAACCATCAATATGATTCCCCGATCGGTCACAAACATCTTCAAATGCATAAGTAACAAATCACTTATGAAACTTAATCGGAATCCTTACCAGTCTGTTTGCTCGTCACATAGTTCAACCAATTCAGCGCGTCGGTTGACCGTCTCCAGCAATTCATCCAAAAGTCGTGCCTCACGTTCTTTTTCTTCCGGAGTTTTCAGATTGTCTAAATTAAATCGATCCGCAAGACTCATTAAGCTGATTAAGAAACCAGGGGGTTTAGAGACGAATGGATAGACGTTGCTAAGATGACGACTGCCGATGGCGAAAACGTGGAAACCGTAAGTAGCGTTTATAGATGCCAAGTTGATGACAAACGTTTGAATGCTGAAATCTTGATTATGAAAAAGATGAGCTGTTTGAATAAAACAGGATGAATCCAAGACGGATGATAGACAGCAGTATCTTGGGTCCGCTATGACTCGATTTCATTGCTGCTCTGGCAATGATTTACATTTCTATCTTCGTTGAACTATTGCGCATAAACCCCGCGCTAGACACAGAGATTCACACTTTGACTATGACGTGCGCCATGTGTGGTACATGAGTTATCACTGAAGTTATACAGGTTTGAACACGTCGTCCCACAAGTGCACATGCTATTTCGGGAGTCGCAGTCAATGTATTAATAAGCAGGTTGGCATAGCAGCCATTTTGTCCAGCTTGAACCCTTGTGTCTTGAGCAACTGCTATGAGCGCCAAGGAGCTACCGTTAATCAAGCAACATGTTCAATTGTACGAGGTAGAAAAACCCGGTAACGACAACACGCTACAACCATTCACATAGAATGAAGTTGGACATGACAATCTGAATAAATGAGGTTTCGACAACGACGTCAGGTAGTTTGTCGACGCAACGCACACCATAGACTACGTGTGGGTGGACAACGCACAAGCTACGAGTATTCACTGCTTCGCCTACGTGACCGCAAACAACATGACGCAAGCAGCACGCTGGTCAAAATGAGTGAAGTAAACCGCTGTGACAATTTGGTGTATGCAAACTTCTGGAGACCGGTAATGGGGTGTAAGCTAAGGGAATGTGAAAATGAATAAAACTGTCCAAATGAAATAATCCAGAAATAGATCCGGATCAATGCGGAATCTCCATGGATTGGTTGTATTTGGCTATTACCCAGATGATCTCGAAATGAACTGCGGACATCTGGAATTGTTGTAATAGTAGTGCGATACTAGATCACAAAAGCAGCAATACAATATGACTCACTCTGTTTTGCCCAAAGCAAGCGAAATTCATGTTCTAGATTAGCATGGCGCTCCTCCAATTCTTGCTGACGCAATCTGAAGCATATGAAATAGGATTACGGGTCGAATCCATTCTAGTGAAACATGGGAATTAGGGTCATTAGACTTGAACTTTTATATTAACTAGCGCGGGGATTATTGTGGAAAACTCTCTCTAGGGGTGACCACGCTTATGAGTTTAAATTTCAGACTCCTGAGCTTGACTATGAAGGATTCATCAACAGTAGGCGCGCATTGTGAATGATAATGCATAGATTTCTGGCTTCGTTGTGAAATGAAAAGACACGCCAAGGCGAGACCTGAAATAGCGGAAAGATAAACATTTGCTTTTCGTTGGAAGAGCATGACGTAGTATACCACTATAATTGCGCAGGTTACGTGAAGCTAATCAGTGCGAAAGAAGCAATGCCGGGATGTGTAGACATCGAGACACCTCATACTTTCAAACTCGCGCAACAGCAAATTAAACTAAACCGAAATAAGACTCGACACTCTCGTTCATAAAATCTAATTGAAATTGGATGATGTTTTGTGTCGCTCATACCTCTGCACGCACACTCTCTACCCGATTCATGGCTGATGGTTCTGCTCAAGTGGAGCTTCAGTGAACCTTGTAGAAATTCGAAATTTCAAGCAAAACGCTTCGTAATAATGACGAAACACTGAGCATTATCCGCTGGTTGATAAGCGGACAACCTGAGAACAAGCAACAGAGCTTTGAAGGCGTAACTCGGTCCTTGGATTCCACGAATACTGAGCATCGAGACTGAGTGAACTCACAATTCCGGGTAAAAACAGCAAGTGCACCGAAAGAAAGATTCTTGTGGCGACGCCACATCACGTAAATCTTGTGATTGTTAAACCGTCACATGGCATACGCAGCAAAAGAGCTTAACTAGTAGCCTTTCCAAAGACACTGAGGCAAATCATCCGAGCTTGGGTCCCTGTGATCATATATAGCAGTGGTTGGTTAAGTATCCGGATATGTCACGAAATCGTGTTCAGTAACGGTGTTACGGTAATAATTTTCTTAGGGTGTTCGCTTAATTGAATGTGGTGAGGAAATCATGTCATGATACACGACAGTGATATCCGCAAGGAAGCAATCCTGCTGATGTGGCTCTACTGGTTACTTTACTTTTGTGCGACTATCTCCTCCTGGAGGATGAGTTGGATTCGTTGGTGTCACGGATTGCGGCCACCCACGCACAGTGGTCAGAAGCGAGATCCGCGCAGATTCTAAGCCAGGTCCGGTACCAAGTGCGCCATCCGTAAGCCGATCGTAGGCCAAGCAGCTCCACATCCGATCTCATGGTGGCGAGCCAAGTCGTCACTTGTCCTTCGCTACGACAACGCCATTCTGCGCAGGGTGTCGGTGTCACCCTGGTTAGTTCAGGGTCCGAGCGTCTCACGATGTGGCCAAACCGTTTCAGTCGGTGTTGTCGCAATAGCGAACTCAGGCGAGGGATATCAAAACAACTTCGTCATTCGATACTCGCTCATCCAATTGAACAGCATCGAACAGCTCTACTGGTTCCCGAAAATTGATTGAATGGCTGTTCTATTCGAGATGTAAGCACCTCATCCCAGTTTGTTTGTGCTTACTCTTATATAGATTCCTTTGCGCTTTAGGTCCCGCACTTCTTAATCATTTGGGATTTAATTTTTTTCATAGTTAAAAGGCATTTGGTGCATGCTACCGGTGTAATGCTGTCTGTGATGATGATGATGATACCGAAAAAAATATCCAAAGCCAAAGTGTGCCCCGGAATGTTAACACCTCACAGTCCTTGTCAATACAACTCCAAATAAACCGAAAAGATCATGTCAATGTTAGAATTTGTAGGGTAAATAAGACCCGAAATCGAGCCGCGTATGACCTTCGCATGTGTAAAATGCTTGTAAACGAAACGAGGGATAAAATAAGCGCTCGGTAGAATGAAGAATTCGTGTCCATTAGAAGTCGCGTCTATTAAATTAAAATGTGAATTAACAAACCATGAACATGATAAAAAGAACTAAATGGAATTTATGCGATCAGCCGGCTTAATGTGAAGTATGAAATTTGAAAAAAATAATGTATTTCGCATGATGTTTCGATCAGCGCTGGAAGAATTAAACCAGATGAGTCAATTATGCGAGATTTTCAAGCTTTTGATTTATCAAACATTTTGTTATTTTTATCACAATGTGACGAAAATACTACAGAACGACGATACATCTCACTGGTCAAAAGCATGAAATTATAAAAATTGTTTAAATTTACCAGTATCATGTATCATATCACAAGCCTAGATCTAGGTAAAATGTAGCATGCGAGCTGAGACACAGCCAGACGGTCCAGACCACATGCAAGGCTTTACCGGACAACTTTTATGTACAGATGCACCGCGTTTTTTAACGACGGCACGTGTGTCAATCACCACGACTGATGGCTGTATGAGAATCTGGCCGAAAATTTATAGGAAAGTTGGGTGCAGGGGATTATTTCATTCTAGACGAAGCAAAGTCTGCAGACACGAAAATTGATGTTTGTTTGTCACAATGTCACAGTCTGAGTTCTGATAAGGCGCTGTTGTTCAGTTGAAACAGTATGCATCTGCTCGGATAATTCCCGTTGTTGACAGAGTAAAGGCTGTGTCAAGAAAAATGGCTTATCGTTTCTGTTTTCAACCCCAGCTTACAGAGCCGTTGAGAGAACATCACGAGCTTTATACCCATTTGGTTTATGAAAGCCTATTACGAAGGACGCAGTTTGATAAGCTATGTCCCTTAGAAAAACCAAACCCGAAAATTGGTTGTGAAATACGAACACACGTAGCATATACTACAAATCCGAACGGCAAGTTCAGTCCATCTAAAGCAAGCCTTGCTAATTTACATGTAGACAAAGCTGATTCAATGGCAGTGAAAATTTTAGACCATGTATATCAATAGAATCGATAATCAAACACTGTTCGATCAACAGTATCACAACAGCGGTTGAAATACAGTTCTAACGACTTCGGTCTGTAGCAAAGGTTCGAGTTATAGAGCACAGATTTTGGTCGAACAGCGCTGAATGATTGGCAGTATTGTATGTCTAATTCACATTTTTACATCTGCGTGAGAGTGGAATATTAGCTTCCCCGACTTCACAAATACATTCGGTTGCATAGATCCCATTGAAATTTCTGCTGGTGAGGGAGTGTCTCTAGAAGCAAGCTTCTTTCCATCCTTTTTCTCAACCTATTATTTTTCCTTTCGCAACGACCATCAACTGTCAGTCCGAAGGAGCTGATGACGTAGGTTTCGGCGTATCGGGAGCAAAAACGGCGTTAAATTGTCGCGTATGTAAACAACTGAAAATTTATTAGTAACAGCTCCTCAACGTAAGCTATCCTTTCGCACGTATCTCATTTGTTCTCTAGACGTTAGACCACATTGATTTGTCATTTTTCACTGCATCTCCTTCAATGCTATTCAGCTGCTGATTCATTCACTTCTTCGAATAGACTTTACGACTGCCTTAGCTGTATCAAAGAAATCTCACGCGCAAACTTGATTTTCAATGAAAATATAGTTGTAGAACATTTTGCTTTACATGAATCACGTATTTCTTGTTCAGCCGGGTCCTGCTCATCCACTCACCTACGATTCAGTAAAGTGATCAACAAGTACTCCGTTAAAACACAGTATACTAAAAGATATTTGAGTGTGCTTGAAGCCGATCGGACATCATAGTCACAAAGGGAAAGCCTGTCACGAAACTGTTATAAATTATTTTGATAACGTTTTGTTCCTGACGAGGAAAGCTCCGTCCGACAAAGGGTGCAAATACCAACAGAACCCAGGTCGACATCGCACTCAGCTGATCAATCCTAAATTGACTAACAAATATGCAGCCATTGAAGGTGGTGAATTATTTAAGATGGCTAGTTAAATGCAATTTAAGCCAGAATCCTTAGTTTGACTAAACGTTTCTGTCAGAAGCGAAAAATCATCAAAACTACTACAGCGATTCATTACCAACGTCACCGGTAGTTAGCTGCATGCTGAAACACGCTGGAGTCTCACTACCATTTCTATTTTCCTTCTAATATTTGTCTGGGCACAGACAACCTTGCAATATCTTAGCCCACGTGCAGTCTATGACTGTAGGGCACTTTGCCTGGATCAGCCTTGTGCTTTCATACATACATACATACATACATACTTACATACATACATAGATAAATACATACACACACACACATACATACATACATACATACATACATACATAATACATACATGCATACATACATACATACATACATACATACATACATACATACATACATACATACATACATACATACATACATAAATACATACATACATATTAATCTAGTAAAAACTGGCTGAAATGGATTTTCATTCTTTCCCTTTTGATAAAAAATTTAATTAGATCAGATCAGATTTATAACAGCAGCAAAAACAATAACGACAACATCAGTCAATGCATCAAAATTGTCCAATTTCACAGCTAGAAAATTCATCTCGATTTCGTACATTTTACCTAACAGCAGGTTTCAAAAGAACGAGCTGCGACCCGAGAAATATATGGTAGTTTTATCGAATAACAGACATCTTGGAGTAAAATAAATAAACACCCACTGTTTCCCAATTGATTCTAATCATTTTACCCCGTCTTTGTCCTCTCGGTCGATAGAATAACGGTTAGATGACACTATACTGCGACGAATAGACGACTTGGTGCACCTGATAAACCCGGTTTACAGAAATTGTCCAAACTGTCGGCTAGCACCCATAACAGTGCACCTACTAGTCCATGGGGATAATCAAAACAAGAGTTCCAGGGGTTAGGGAACAGAAATAGCTGAAGAAAATCCAAACGATCGAACAGAGACCAAGGGTAGAAAATCTCCATACTGCCATGTTCCAATCGCAGAAGAATACGTTAATATTACAAAATTCCAAGTGACGTCTGCAGATTTAACACTCTTGTCTCCGCATAGGTAAATAAGTACCACAAACCTCTAGTCGCACAGCACCTCGCGATGATTGCACATGAACCGGGACGCTAAAAAGTCGCCAACACCCATAAATAATCAAAAAAAATTATAAAGGCACAGAGATTGAGGCGAGCTCAGGTTTAAAGTTTAGTATCATGAATGCAGTGTACGACGCAACTAGTGAACAATTCTGAATCTTCCATGAACTAATAATGATTGCTGAGACCTGAATTCTGGAAGGGTCTTTAGCATTCAAAAAGCATGAAAGGTAAGCAGTTATAATCCCTGCGCGACCGCGACGCTTACGGCTGCCTGATGGCTTCTTTCGGTCGATGTTCACAAGGGGTTACATCGTAAGCACAAGGCAATTTCATTCTCCGCGGCGTTTTAAATGACAAAGCAGTGCGATCCGAGAGGAACCAGATTTCCCAACACGTTCTTGCACACTGTCAGTGAACTACGTTCGACAGTCGAAAGCAGTGTCTGCTCTTCACCAGCTTGGATACTGTTGGGTGAGGCGTCCTCACCCATGACACGTGCGACCTTGGCAATGTCCATATCCGAACATTGCGGATGCATGCTGTGACAGGTGGTAACCTTACGCTTCAATGTCCTTATCGCTTACTTCGCACACCCCTTTCTGTCTCTATATAAACACTGGCCCTGTCCAGCTCTAGGGCCTGCGAACCTGTGTCCTGAGTCTCGGCTTGGTCCTTTGTTGTTCTGTTCTCTGTCTCAGTGGGCTTGGTCTCTCGTATCATCTAGTTGATCACCTGGCACAATTGTCTCTCAAGCCCACACTACATAGCAACTTGGCGACGGGGTGTTTTCAATCATGTCCGCTGAATCCGAAGTGTCTGTTTTATAAAAGCTGCTCGAACGACTACTCCAGATAAAAGAAGTAAATTATCCTGCGAATGATCCCAAATCTCCATCTACCGAATCTCTCATGTCATCTATAATGGAATTTCATTTTGACCCGCAAAATAATGTGACTTTCGACACGTGGTTCCGGCGTTATGAAGATATATTCCGATTAGACCTCAAGGACCTGGGAGATGACTGCAAAGTTCGACTGCTGTTACACAAATTGGGTGCAGCGGAATTAGACAAATACTGCAATTTAATTCTTCCTCAGAACCCACGTGATCGTACATTCGAAGAGACAGTCGAATCACTCAAGCAATGTTTTGGTGATCAATCATCTCTATTCGGTATTCGCTACCGCTGTCTTAATTTGATCATGAATGAAACAACCGATTTTGTGACACATCTCGGAGACGTTAATAGAGAGTGCGAACGCTTCAAATTGCGCTCACTGACTGACGATCAGCTTTACACAGTGCCTGCAAAGTGAGCGGTCAAGAGCAAGTTCTTCCAAGCCAGTAAGGTCACCATCTAGAGCTTTCATATCTCTTTTGCAACCGTGTTTGTGCCACCAAACGGTCGACTTCCTGATTTCAACCCACCAGATACTTTTTGGAATACAACCATTTTCCATTATGTACACAGGACCCATCCAACGTAGGCGACACTCGTGGTAGGATGGTCATGTTCTGTCGACTAACTTTGAAAAACACTTCAGTATTTCTACGTTGCCCATCCACGACGCTTACAGATATACACATATATATGAATGACAAAACGATGGATGCGCGTAATCAGCATAATGACTGGATAGCATTGTCAGGCGTAATTATGGTACAAGATATTCAGTGTAAGTTTGAACAGAAATATGATGCCAGAAACCTTAGCTCACACATCTCT
This sequence comes from Atriophallophorus winterbourni, assembly GCA_013407085.1. Classification (NCBI taxonomy): domain Eukaryota; kingdom Metazoa; phylum Platyhelminthes; class Trematoda; order Plagiorchiida; family Microphallidae; genus Atriophallophorus; species Atriophallophorus winterbourni. The sequence continues at coordinate 38,220 of JACCGJ010003206.1, forward strand.
ACATTGGTTCATATTTGCCGCACCGTAGCATATAACCGCACAGATGAGTTGGTACTTAACATGTTCACACTAAATCATATCGTGGGCTTTCAACTTTTACTTTTCGCGGATAGCTCTACGGGTGGATTAATAGGCCTCATTTAGTTTTCGTATTACTACACCACGAGCGGCTGTCAGAGCGGAGATAAATTTGGATTACTATGCGGTACAACTCCCAACACCATAAACAACATGCGATCCCAAGGCACTCATATACTGGCTCATTGTTGAGACTCAGGTCTTCACATGGCCGCCTCAACACGGTGCTCAAATATGGATCGGTCAGGTTGCGGGTCGAAGAGTATTTTATCAAACCCACTTACGAAAGACAAGGTCAAACCGTTGAATGTAAAGGAAGAGCGCAGGTAGTGCACCAGCACCACCATACGGTAGCATTGGACATTGTTTTACACAGTGAAGAACTTATGGCCGAATGCAACCACCATTGTAACTTCTGGTGAACTAATGAACCATGTATAACATTCATAAAGTGAAATAGTGTGGATAACTGCAACAGAAAGTGTCTTTTAAGTGTGTAAATGCTCTCTGTGCACTGCCAATCCTTGGTTTTACTTTGTCCTTCGCGATAGTCACACCACTCGGTATTACATTATTTAGTCCAAAACAGCAGAAAGGTACACAAGATAATGGTTAATCAACCTCGCATGTGTACAAACAGAATCTAAGGGATTCCTAGATACGAACCCGATTCATGGTGGCATTGTAGTAGTTTTTGGCCATGTATTTTGGGGATACCTTATCGGACATGATGACCCGTAAGCAGTCGCGGTCTATGGGATCGAAAGTGGCGTGAGCTTAAGAAAGTACCCATCGTTTACTATTAATATCATGCATTTTGACTTAATATCCTGCCGACGGGGCATGTTTGTTGTGTGCGCCCAGGAAATACAATAATAAAAATTGAGAACATGATATGCGGCGGAAGACCGGCTGATGCCTGAATACTACGCTTGTAGATTTTAACTGACGCGATTTGTTACCGTTGGATAAACGCGGAAGAAGAAGAAGAAGAAGAAGAACAAACAGAGAAACATACCTCTCCAGTAGTTGGGTGTGCCTTTTTGAGAGGGCGTCTCTTAGTTCAACCACTTTAGCCCATTTATCCAACATTCCACCCACGTTCGATCGCTTCTTATTGGCTGAAAAGAGAGTAATGCGGAACAAAAATACACACGTTATTCACTTCTCTTGGGACCGAAATAGAAACATCTATGAGAATCTGAGCGATCACTACGTTCGCTAAACGATTACTGATCAAAAATCACATTTGTTTCTTTTATGATTAAACCCAAACCGAGATTAATTTCAGATTTTGTCCCGGTACTAATAGAAAGAAAGAGCGAACTTTTTCACTAGCATTCGAATGTCTCGCTGAATTTTGTTTCAGCTCAAACTTGGTTTGTGGAAAAGAAGTATTTGAGAGGATTCTAAGGAGAGCAGAATAAAACTGTGGTCATGGGGCTGCTCCCGAGTAAGCTGCCGACAATGTGCTGTCGGTGTCTTTACTGGTATGAAGAGCCGAATCCTGCACTATAAATATACAAGAACATGTTTGAAAATGAGACGTTGATTCAGTCAAAGATGCGCCTATAAAGCACGGTATGTGAAACAAATTTCGACATTCGGTTTGGAGGAAAATCAAAAAAGCATCTCAAAACAAATCAGCAAAACTAATAAAAAAGATAACTATGGTATTGCTTTGCTGGTCATAAATTCAAAAAATGTTACTAGTTCAACAGGCCTGATAAATGCGTATAAATGCAACAAACGGAACAAAACTAGAGGCACCGATAATAACGTTTCGGACGCAATATCATACCACTTTCTGACTTAAAATAAGCTGGGCATCTTAGAGAAACTAGGCCGGGGCAACCTGACGGTATATTAGCCAACGTGCAGTCTCAGACTGCGCGGCACTTTGTCTGGATCAGGCTTGTGCTTTCATTCATTCACCATACCAGAAAAACTATTAGCAGCTTTAGTTCTGGATAAACCAAACAAAATTAGCTAGATCGGTTTCGTTAATCAGAAGATAATCAAGCAGTTGAACGGTTGCCATTTAAAGTTCAGTAAAACCAATATCAACAGCATCGAAGGGTGGAGAAAAAGAGCATTAAAAAGGTAGAACATGCTGTTTTGCCACTGTGGTTAAAAATACAAAGTCAACATACAGAATTTCGATAAATGTTAATAAAAGTATTAAATTACAAGCCTGGATTCAAGCAAAATTCTACACGGTCATACACTGCACGTGAGTTGAGATATTGATGGGGTTATTCAGGTCTAAAGAAAGGAAATGGCAGTGAAATGTACCTCATATTTAGCATAACCATTTCTGGATGGATATTACATTCTGGCAACAGAAATAATACATTCGGTTAAATGATAAAAGGGAAAGCTTGATTATCTATCAACCAGCGAGTATTGACTCTAAACAAAAACTACCATCATGCTGTTATTGGAATGTTGCAAAATTATTCCAAACAGTTACCCGTGCTACATTGCACCGACGGTGGGACTTAGATTAGTCCCCACACGAAAGCTAAATTTCAATTTACAAATGAGAATTAATCCTCGAAATAGCAAGTATTACCGACTGTCCGAAAGCGGCAAGAACTTGACAGGTCTACGCAAAAAAGAAGCTTGACAAACTCGGCTAGATCTCGTCATGCGAATAACACATCAAAAATGTGAAGATGAGTAAAACGATCATTTTTAGTCAATAAGAAAAAAGCACGGGGCTACATATGGTAAAACAAACTCGTACACCCACCAAACTTAATTTCATGTTGCAATTTTCTTGCCTGAGACTCCAAATTGACGATGCGTTTGTTGGTTAGGTAGAGTAATTCATGTAACTTATCGTAGCTCATAAAAGCATCCGAAGAATCCGCTTTAACAATGCGTTTAGTGTAGACGGGCAAAGACGGGGCAGGTCCTTTAATAATCATCGACTTGGTCTCAGTGGCGTGACTATCTCGATTAGAGCCAAATACGGCGGCGCTCAGGTGAATAGAATTACAACGATAATTCGTTCGCTCTCTCATCGGGATGGTGTCTATTGTGGAACAGTAAGAAATGGAATCTGGCAAAGGAGTGTGATTCATGTTAGCTAATGATACATCAGCGGTGGAATTGGTAGGGGAAGGTGGGTATAACGGAGGCGGGGGAGCGGGTTTCTTTTTTGGTCGAGACACACGGATCGGATTACATGGCTGTCGTGTGGATACTTGTTTCGCGGTAAAATTATCTGGAATGTCGAATGGATTGCCAACTGTTTTGGAAGATGGACTAAAATCAACATCGAACGGATTTTTTACTGTGCAAAAATTCGAATTCTTAACTGAAGCTGCCTCTATCACATGCTCGACGGAATCTTCAGCGATATCATCTGAGTCGAATGGGTTCATATAATTCGGATATACTTGCGAATTCGCATTGACAAATGTATGAGCATCGCCAGCAGGAGACCGTTTTTGCGTAAAACCACTAAGGAGTTCCTTCACACCTTCACCTGCTAAGAAATCGGTATGATGTTCTCCAATCACTTTATCTGGTTTGGTATTTGATATCGGAATTGTGAATGTTTGACTCGATTCAGTGTAAACCGATACTGTCATGGTTCCACAGACAACAGGGGAAAGCACACGCGAACACACGGGCGATGGAGAATATGATGTGATTGATGAAGGACTGATTTGATGACGTTCTTCGGGTACATCAACGGTTCCTTCTTTTGTATTCTTTAACACTGGGGATTGTGACTTGCAATGATCGATATGTTGGGGTGGGTTGTCGGACGATACCAGCTTGAGAAAAATCAAATCAAATACAAACGTACCAGTTGACGCTCTGGGGCGGTACATACGTTAGATACCGATGAAGATAATTCGATATTTTGTGTTTTATCATTAGCATGCTTGGAAACAATGATGAGGCGATCGCTCAACGAATGCAACTCATCGAAGGGCTTATCAAAAATAGCCTGTTGGACGTGAAAATCGGGGACTAGGGCACTAGAAATCTATAGGAAATAAGGGTGATTCAATAAAACAAACTTGATGACACTCGTTAAGAGAGGCCGGGAGTGAGAACCAGCGTGAACAACTAAAGAGTTTGTAAACAATCACACAAAATTTACCATTTTTCTTTAAATGGATCCGGAATTTCGTAGATGTCTGTGGTCTTTAAACCAACTTCACAGAGGGACACAAGTGAATGAATATTGGTACGACGGGCATGGCCAAACTTATTTCCTCCGACTGGTTGAGCGCGGCAAATGTTAAAAGGTAGTTCCATGCGTCCAGATTTCTCGCATGTAAGAGGTATGTGAATAAATCAAGTATGATTTAACCTGAAAAGCAAGAATGAGGTTAGGAGAAGAAAACGAATTACTTTGTTCAAATATGTAATAAAATGGAAATGATATCACAAAGATTCTTACAGAAAAAACAGATATATATTTTTCGTTCGCTGATCATCTGCAAAAGCCTGATACTTTAGACTAGAATATAGCTTAACGAGATAAAAGAATGAAATACACCCTACTGAATTATATTTGTGAATAAAAATCAATTCAATAATCTTAATTGTCGTTTGCAATGCATCCCTATAAAAGTGCATCATTCGTGAAGTTCCGAAATCATTCTTTCAAATTGTAAGCATGTTTTATCAGACAGACAGATTAACGATACTGATTTGATATTGTCTTTAATAAAAGCGATGCCCGTATATAACAATAATGCGCTTACGTACTAAGTCGGAGTGATTAAAAATAGCAGGCAGCATGGAGTGAATAAGAAGCCAGCAAAATAGCTTCCTTATGGGGTTCAGTGCAACGTGACAGCAAGCTTTCCTCGTCACTTTCCTTGATCAGCACACAACATATTATGCCAGTTGATTACTAGAAACATGTCTGCCATTGGACGATATTGTGATATATCTATTGACGTGGTTATACATTGTTATATCGGATCAGGTGGATGGGATTGGATGGTATGAAAGCACAAGCCTGATCCAGGCAAAGTGCCGTAGTCAGAGACTGCACGTGGGCGATATTACTGTCAGGTTGCCCAGACCTAGACAGATACGAGAAGGAAAATAGAGATGGTAGTGAGACTCCAGCGTGTTTCAGCATGCAGCTCACCACCGGTGGCCAATCAATATAGCACGGTGTTAGCTGCACAGAACTGAAGTACTGTACGACTGCACATCCGTGATTAGGTGGATAACAAAAGGAAAGATGACTGCGTTGATCTTAACAACTTTACAAGTCAAAGCCGTCATATGGGTGTATGTATGTACGAAATCCCAATCATTGATTGTGCGTGGGTTAAGATACTGTCAGATTGTTCAGACCTAGAGATAAAAGATAACGGAAAATGGCAGTGAGACTGCAGCGTGTTTTAGCATGAAGCGGACTACCAGCGACAAATCAATATAACACGTTTGACCAGTTTCGATTATATGAAGTGGCGACAAAAAGTGAGATGACAGATAATACAAACTCTGATGAAAAATCAAAAAGGTTCGCTTATTTGAAAAGCGCCGGATTACGAACGAGATTCCGTTTATCATCAAATGCAATGCATTCAATGAAATATCGATGACATTAAGGTCGATAATATCAGAGCATCCTGTTTAAAAAAGCTGCACGAATGTGTAATTGTGCAGTGTTTCTATAATAGCGAGAGTCACCGTGTTACTCGAATACAAGTATGATGTTGTGTATCGACCGGGTAAAGAAAACCATGTTGCGGACACTTTATCACGTAACATCTGTGCGTCCATTACTAACCCTGAACAACTGAAGGAGCTGCACACCTCACTCTGCCATCCAGGAATCACCCGAATGTTTCATTTTGTCCGGTGCAAAAATCTTCCTTATTCGGTAGACGATGTCAAACGAGTCATTGCCAATTGCAGAGTGTGTGCCGAACTAAAGCCAAGGTTTTTCAAGTCTTCCGGTACCCTTATTAAAGCCACACAGCCTTTCGAGCGTCTAAGTATAGATTTCAAAGGTCCTTTACCTTCAAGTACTCGAAATCGCTATTTGTTAACATTAATAGACGAATTCTCTCGATTCCCTTTTGCCTTTCCATGTGCGGATATGTCATCAGCTACTGTGATTGGCTGTCTCACACAACTTTTCACTTTGTTCGGGATGCCTGCCTATATCCACTCTGACAGAGGTTCGTCATTCTTGTCTTCTGAACTGAAAAACTTTCTGACTGAAAAAGGAATCGCCATGAGTCACACATCAGCATATAATCCACAAGGCAACGGCCAGGTAGAACGTCTCAATGGCACACTTTGGAAAACAATCAGCCTTGCTCTGAAAACTCATAATTTACCGACAACTCGTTGGGAGACTGTTTTACCTGATGCTCTACACAGCCTCCGGTCATTGCTGTGCACATCTACGAACCACACACCTCATGAACGCATGTTTCAGTATGCTCGACGCTCTTGTTCTGGGACCTCTCTGCCTTCTTGGCTAACTACGCCAGGTTCGGTCCTCCTGCAGCGATGCGATCGGTCATCTAAGTATCAACCGTTGGTGGAAGAAGTGGAGCTTCTGAGTTGTAACCCTCATTACGCTCGTATTGCTCATCAAGATGGCAGAACGGAAACTGTATCACTCCGCCGTTTAGCCCCAACAGTTCGGGAAACGGCGACAGACCTTTGTGTTCAACCTGACTCCGATACAAACATCAAACAAAGGACCTCGGATGTAACACAGGAAGACCACAACAATAATTCCCGATCAGTGGAGATGCTGCCTATGTCATCGCATGAAACCCTTACCCCTACTTACCCGGAACTACTAGAAAAGCAGCAACGGGTTCGCCCCTACGATCTGAGAAATCGTGAAGCCTAAAATTAATTTGGCCTTTAATCGTACGAGCTGACTCAAAACAAAGCCGGGGTGAATGTCATGATTGTTACTTGTTTGTGCTGTACACCTTTTGCATACAGTTACTAAACTTTCATATTTACATTTCAGCTCATGTACTCTCGTTCTAGATAAGTAAAGCGTTACTTATTCTATACTAACGTGACTTCCTTTTGAACTCAATTCGGATCAGATTCTACAACGTTACACAACGGTACTCAGCAACATGCTGAAGCACCCTGGAGTCTCAAACCATTTTCCCTTTCTTATAACTGGCTAGGCCTTCACAACGCGCAGTTTATGACTGTGGCACTTTGCCCGAATTAATTAATTAGGCGTGGCTTTTCAGTAATATAGACAAATGCGCTAAGGTCGCAGTTAGACAGGATCTGAGTAGACAGAGGCGTGTGTGCAGTAAGACTACAAGGTTGGTGCAAAAATGACAAAACCAGTTTGTGGTTCATCGTCATCATCAGCAGAATCAGCAATAGACCGGTAGCATGTATCGAATGCTTAACTGCCAAACAACCATGAAGGTATTTGGCGTCGCTGGTGAAGAACTTCTATACAGAGCTGTGAAATCCAGTGGGACTTAGGGGGTGATTGTGTAATTCTAGAAAGCTGATAATGCGGCGGCCTGTATAATCCTTGCTATCTTATTTAATATTTCATCGGCAGTTGCGCACAGAGCATCTGGAAGTGAGTTACTCAATGTGGACCTATAAATTTCTTGGACTGCAGGCTGAGAGAATTTTTCGACCGCAATGCGTTTCCCATTCAACGGCATTCTGCCGGAGAACTTTAACGGGAACCTACATCACACAAGAGCATGATCTGAATCATTGCAGGAATTTCAAAAAGAACAGCAGTCCTTAATGCAACCTTTCCAGCGAACACTTATGCGATTTGGTTGAGTTGGACTGAATGTTGGCTTCCATCCGACCAGTGCCACGTGGCACATTGACATCTTTTATGACAGAAAGAAGTACGGCTAATGAATAATCGAGAATTGGATGAACCCTTCACCAGTATCTGTGTGTTGGCTTTCAGAACCAAACACGCCAATTAATTGTCATTCAGGTGTATCTAAGTGACACAGTCTAGCATTCGTATCACCCCTAAGACAACAATATCAAAGCTTTTTGCACGTCGCAAAAGAGCGTATAGATCGTCGTAGAAGGAGGAAGAAATCAGTTAGTGTGGTGAATAGATTATAGAGAACCCAACGAGTAGAGAGAAAGAAGATCCGATATTTGGGCTTTAAACAACTTGTTGATACCATATACGGCTAAAAAGATAAACGAATGCTTTTATATATCGTTACGAGTTTATAATAGAAAATACAGTACAACACAAACAGACATAACGATATACAACATACTCCTCGCCTCGAAAAATGATAACCGTCAGTAGTTTTGGCTTGTAAAGTTGCGCTACTCCTTAGGTCATATGATCGGACGCGTTGTTGTTGACGGATAAGTTCATTGAGACTCTCTTTAGTTTCTGGGTTGCACGGAGTTCATGAAGTCGCATCGTTCGACTGCTCTTCGGGAATACCGGCATTTGAAATCATCGCATCATGTCGTTCTCCAGTGGGTGCGAGTTGACGAAGCGATACCGACTCTTCTTGACCGTTACGAAGACGTAGACTAGCATGAGTTGGGTTGCAGTCAATCAGTTCCACCTCTTCTGCAAATGGCTCGTATTTACAATGTCGTAGATTATTACGCATTAACACTCAGCTTGCTTGCATAAGCCAACTAGGAAGGGATGAGCCGGTTTTCGCTTTTCGGTTGTGTTAAAACATTCTCTCATGGGGTGTAGAATTCGTACGTGTACACAATATGGACCTGATAGAATGAAGGGCGTTCGGTAGTACGGCTTCCCAATGTTTCACTTCTAAATCGTTGGACTTCAGCGACAAAAGTGGAGTGGAGAAAATCAAAAAGTTCGTTCGACATGAATGAAGACCCTCTGTCAGAATGAAAATAGGATGGCAACCCAGCAATAGAGAACAAATCAGTCAGACATGGAATGATGGTGGAGCTATACTGGGTGGTACCTTTTGGTGCCAGCAGAGCTACTCATACCAGGAAGGTCGATGGATAGAGGTCAGACAAACTCAGTCTAAACCCAGTGCCTTGTGGTTCAGGCTTTTTAGCCAAAGGTTCGGGGTGGGGCCCCATAAGCTAACCCCCTACTTCGGCCTGGGCAACCGGGTAGTATCACGCCCAATAAACAAGCATCTTTGATGAGGCGATTTTGAGTTGAGTCTAATATTAGTGGCTAGTTAACTGCGCACATACTGCTATTATAAGGAATCCAATCGATTAGACAGGATTCGGTACATGAATTCAGCACAATATAAACACCTGCCTGTCCTGAAAATGCAGCTACATTATCACCGGAGTAGTGCAAAATGTAGAGAGGGGCAGTAAGTTCAGTATAATATGGTATGAAAGCACAAGCCTGATCCAGGCAAAGTGCCGCACAGTCAGGGACTGCACGTGATCTAAAATATTGTCGGGTTGCCAAGGACTAGACATATATGGGAAAGGAAATAGAAATGGTAGTGAGACTCCAGTGTGTTTCAGCATGCAGCTCACTACCGGTGGGCAATCAATGTAGCAGTGTTAGCCGCACAGCACAGAAGTATTGCATGATTGAACACCCGTGGATAAACGACTCTAGCAAATCCTGGCGGTAATTATAGACGGGTGATATAAGCGCGTTTCCGATATAACAGCAAACAACAAGAGTTAAACTATCTAAATTCAGACCAAGCAGCTTGCGGGGGTTATTTGCCTGAGGATTTTGACATCGTAGCTGCGATGAGAGCGGCGTCGAGTATATGGTTTCAGGAGTTGATCTGTAACTACCGATACAAAATGTTCCAACATGTTCGTCCGGTCAATTTTAAAGCTGGGATTGACAGAAGGGAGTTGTTGTTAAGAGTGGAAGTGAAGGGTCAGAACAGGTTTTAAGTACCACCAAATACTAATGAATCTGCTTATAAAGGATTAACTTCCACAGAAAGTCACAAAAACTTAATGGATACATCAGGTAGTGAAATTTAGTGAGCTGGAAGCATGAATACGCGTGTAGGTCGTGTGTTTAAAATGGCACATTCTGGGTGAATGGTTTCGTCAGGATTATCATCAAAATGACAATAGCGAATGATCACTTAAGATTTGCTGAGAGCACATGCTTTATCTTGCCACGACTAACTAGAGTCACGGTTTATTCTGAAAATCTCTGTCGATCACACAAATTGGCAATACAACCAGCCAATAATGGCTAGGGAGTGTGTAAGATTTCTGCTCATACTGTTAAACCAGTCTAGAGTCTGATCATGCGTTAGTCTGGGCTGAGCCATCAATGCAATTTGGCGTGAAACCTAGTATGGTCGAAAGGCAACTGAATGTGGTAAAGTTCAATGACACCCCGTCTCCTAGCGAGTTCCGAACTAAATTGAGTTTGCATCTTTCTGAAACTCTTGAAGAATGTATCAATGAATAATGAGTTAAGATACGATCTTCCTTGAAAATACTATCACTTAATAAATATGGATTGACTATCGTGTAGCTAATAGTACAACTGGGCGTCATAAATGCTCTAAAAACCGCAAACTGGTTGCTATTTTGAGGACTAGTAAAGTATTTGACCGATCGAGAACGTTCGTGAAGATGTAAGGCCAATGAAATGGAATGTGTGGTAGCTGTGAGCAAGTTCAAAAAATTAATCCAACTTATTAGAACTACTTATAGTGGGCGGTAAAGCATCAGTGAGTAGCGCAGGCTAATGGAGTGATGAGCAAAACATATTGAGGTACAAATTAATTGACCTTCTGCAAACGCTGAGTTTGAGAACACGGAAGACTTTATACCATGGGCCATTTCTACCGAGGATCCCACTCAATATAGATCTACAATGTACTCAAGAACATTTTTTAAGTGCGGATATCTCCGGAGGATGAGTCGGCTTCAACGAAGATTCTTGGGAATTTGGGTACAAAACGGCGTCCCCAGCACCACTCGGCGTTTGTTTGAGTCAGCTGGTCTAGCCTTTGCATAAACAAGTGCGACCTGTAAGGCAGCACTCGCCCTCGTCCCTTCTCCTGTTGGTAAAAGCAGTTCCTCCGGGCTCGGGGAGCCACTTGTGCAGGCCAGAAGCTGGACTTGATTTTCAGATGCTACTTGAGATGCGTGGCATATGGGAGCATTTTATCAACAGTCGGAGCTTATCCCCACCACCACCCCTGGCTATGACAACCTTTGGAACCAAAAAGAGGTTTTGTTTTATATGTATTTGTATCGCCAAAGCGAGTACTCCAGAACATTAGGAACCATAGAGCATCCCGTGATGATACCTTAGTGTCGACATTGTTAAAGGATGGCGGTTGCGTTGAGGAATGCATTTGGATCTCATGAAGAATGTTAGTCATCATCATCATGAAGCACAAGTCTGGAGCCAGACAAATTGCCAAGCAATATGAAGCAGGAAAAGCAGATAAGCAAGAGCGGGAAAAAGGGAAAGCAGGCAAGCGGAAAATGCAAAAGCAAAGGCGCAAAAAGCAGCTTGTTTTTGTAGTTTCACTGTATGCGATTTTGTGATTTTTTGTTTTGTTTTTGTTTTTAAATAAAATAATACCGGAAAAAATATGACACAATAAAATACACTGCCGCCACTGACTTCGGTTTGTAGCCATAATTTTTAATGTTTCTAGCCAACTATTAGGTGAAGCTTTTGCACCCCACCAAGGCAAACGAATACGTCCAACTGAGCCTAGCGCTACGGTGAGTTTCTCCACCCCAACGCGCAACATCATGGACTAGTAGCGGATAAATACTCAAAATAAGACTGGCCACCCGATCGTTTCTCCCAGCTTCTACCAGGCTCTACGAATAAGGCGCGGTACGGTAAATGATGAGTAGGCGTTCTTAAAACATTTCCCAACCATCGCAAGCGAGCAAGTATCTACATTTCTCTCATTTCGTGGACACCTGGTCCTAACACCAGCTTGCAGACATCTATATTTATAACACGATGCTGCCACCGAATGCGAGAATGTCAGTAACTGCTTCAATTTTCAAAAAAGAGCATCGTTATTCCCAATACGATTATCAGAGTATAAGTTTCATTTTAGTTACTCATAAAATAGTGGGTGAATCGGTTGACTGCAAAATGAGAAGAGCATATTCGTGAGGAGCATAGTGAGTTTCGAGCCAAACAAGGCTCTAAAGATCACATATTGACGATTCCTTGGTTACTCAAGCAACACAACACGTCAAAATGGAATGAAGGCGTAAAACATTGGTGAACATAAGCCTAAATCAAACATTATTAAATGAGCACCACCGCATGCGGAAAATAACGATACATTTGAACATAAGTAATAGTAAAGGACGAATAATGGCCTTGGTATTGAAACGAACCAATGGTGTTAAAAGTTTAAGTTTAAGTTCAAGTTGCACAAGACTGATGGTGGCTAAAAGCCAATCACGCGCCTAGATTTCCTTCTAAGGTATGTGGTTGAGTATCCGGCACTTCGATATTGAGTATACAGTTCGTACGTTTCACACGTTTTTGTTTCCGGATATCCGGAAAGTTGACGTAGGGGTTCTCTTCACCAGCACGGTGAGTATCAGTGTCAGTATCACACTGCGTTAGTCGACCAAGTCGAAACGAGTGCTCAGATTCTTTCTGAGGTGTGCTCGAAAACACCCGCCACTACCAGGATTGATTCGTAAGTAACACAGGCGTGTGTAACTGAGACTGGTAGATCGGAGAAGTCTCATCACCGAAAGGTGAGAGAGTTAATGCATGTTACATGTCCAATCGAATGAAAAGACGATGGACAGCAGTTTATTTCAACAAATACGAAGTGAGTTCCACGCGTTCACTATACGGATGCTAAAGAAGTGCGTTCTGGATTCGAGCCTGGTGTGCTGTTTACTCAGCGTAAGACTGCCCTCGTATACCAACCAAAGGAAAGAACCGGAAGAAGTCATCGAATTCGAGACAACTTAATCCTTTGACAACCTTGAAGTTCTCTATAAGGTCCCCCCTTCTAAGCGAGAAATGTCCTTGTGCTAATAGACGATTTTCATAATTGGTGTATGCTAAACCCTCGATCATGCGAGTGGCCAGCTTCTGTACCTTCTCTAGCTGCACGATATCCTTCTGTTAATACGGCTTTCGAGCATGGATACAGTATTCTAAATGTGGCCTTACTATTGCCTTGTAGAGGGACAATAGCACCTCAGCTTTTCTGCAAGTGAGGGCTGAACGTAGTCGGAAGAGTTCCCTCCTGGCCCTTTGAGCCACAGCAGCACATTGGTCAGCCCACTTAAAGTTTGCGGAGACTACGATTCCTAGGTCCTTAGAAGACTTTGCCCTACGGAACTCCGTGTGAGCTGATGGCGTAGAGACAATAATTTTGCCTGCCAGTGTAGAGAGCAAGTGACTCTTATCTAGGTTAAGGGGAAGGTCCCACTTAACCTCCCACGCTGTTACAGTTTCCATGTCACTTATCAGATCGGAGTTATCCGAGCTACCGACAATTTTAACGTCGTCAGAAAACATTTAACAGGGTGAGCGCAGTTGGTTGGCTAGATCGTCAATGAAGATGAGGAACAGCAACGGCCCAAGACTGAGCCCTGGGGAACCCCACTCGTTATATGAAGAACTTGCGAAGTATCATCTACTCTGACAGTAAAAGAACGGTCGCTAAGGAGTGCTCGAATCCAGCTCAGAAGGTTCCCTGATACTCCTATGGCTGAGAGTTTGAGAAGAAAGAGCCTATGGTTGACTGAATCAAAAGCATTACTAAAGTCGAGATAGAAGACTTCTACAGCAATACCATAATCCATCCTCTTAGTAACCTCGTTTAGAAAGCTCAACAAATTTGTTAGACATGACCTACCTTGTAGGAAGACGTGTTGTGCGGCATTCAGAAGAGAGTGTTTGGTTAAATATCCACAAAGAGGTCATCTATTCAGGAAACAATGCAATAATATGTGTGAACAATGTATGATTTATGAAATCACTAGCCCAGTTTAGGCAAAGTGAAGCACAGTCATAGAATGTATGTGGGCTATAAGGCTGTCATGTTGACCAGGCCTATACAGATAAGAGATAAAAAATGTAACAATAGGTTTTTGTTGTTTTCTAAGTTTCTTTTATTACGCAATGTGCGGAAATATGGTAAGCCTTTCACCGTTTGATTCCCTTTTAAAGCTCAACACATTTGAGAGGTTTACTATACAATCTGGGAGCTTGTTCCAGAACTTGACCACACGGTTGCTGAAAGTTCTCACGTGCCAGCAACCTGGGCCTACTTTTAGGACGTTTCATAGAATAACCCTTCGTAGCTGCTTTAGTGGCAAATTTAAGGAGTTCAGTAATATTATCACCCGTAAGACCCTTTAGAATCTTGAAGGCTTTTATTGGTTCGCCTCGCAGCGAGAAAAGATCAGGGTCTTTGAGACATGTCTCATAGGTTTTACCTGTCTGATCCTTAACCATCCTAGTCGCAAGGCGCTGGACCCTTTCGAGACATGCGATATGTTTTTTAAAGTACGGTGCCCAGGATTAAACGCAATATTCAAAGTGAGGCCGCACGACTAATTTGTTATTAAATGCTTCTCCCTTGAACTAGATTTTGGTGTGATTATTCAGTCCGACTCAAGAAACACAATACCGTTGCGAATTGCTGACAGCATGGTGCTCATTATTCGCGTGATGCTAATATCATTTCCACATTGATTACAATCTCTATTCGTTCTCATATGAAATATTACCTATAAACATGGCATCCTTCTTTGATAAATGATATTCATTTATTGAAAACTCCAGAGCGCAGAGCGAAGAAGCTTGTCATTTCCAATAATTTATTCGAATGCGGTCTCGAATTTTAAACCTGCACTCAATTAAATAGAGATGATAACGAATAGCACTAATATTTAATTTGACCTGCATACATTTATCACACTTAGCAAGTTACACAACTACGCGGCCACATTACTAAAACTATCATAAAACATTGCAGGATATTTTGCCGCAAATACGCATTTTTGTCCTCACTGTATAATTAGTGAAAACATTACCTGCCCATGTGCTACTTACAGACACGGTTGATGCTCTCCAAACGTCATTTGATGCTTATATTGTGAATAAATATATATTGCGGTTGATAGCGACACATAATTATATTTTATGACAATTGTTTTAACATCCAACATGATTCGCACATTTTTGGGTCTTGAGCTGCACAGGATTTTACAGGCATATAATCTATGAATCAGATATGATTTAGGCTCCCTAAAAAATTAACAAATTATTTCATTTTTCTCCTCTAGATGACACATGAAATCATATTCAAGCGCTGAATTTCTGGTATACTAGGCTGAAATCAAAAAATGTATTTTTTTAGTATTCGAATAGTGAACGACAGGATTTCACTTCAAGATAAATTATTTTCTCATCGTTTATAGGAACTGAATTAATGTTGGCAGATGCTATTTCTGGCTACTACTACTAGTAGAACCTAGTTCCCCGGGCTCGTTTTTACGAAAAATACATGATTGCATAAAAAATTTCTATTACATAAAAATAAACTTTTTCATTATGGAGAGTTTATATTTGTGTGACAATTTACTGATTTCTATTGTGTTTTTAATCAATCGGGCCGGCAAAATTCTAACCAGCTCATTTCTTTCAATTTTCCATTCACCGGTACAGGGTCCCATACCGTATACGAGATGATTTTTGGCGGCAACCTCTTCCACACACAACCGAACAACGTTTAACACTAGCTTCGACTTGGTAGACTGTCGCTCTGAGGCATCGATAATGATACCAATTTTCATCATTACCGAAATGTGCTCTTCATCGAAAGGAACGTCCTGATTTGCTAGGGAAGTTGTGTGAATGCCAAACCATTATTATGTGAGGGATGTGATAAACACATTAATTTGGTCACTATTATTATTATTATTATTATTATTACTAACTTTTATCCTTCAGATAACGCAAAAGCTTGTAACTGTAATAAAAATATGAATGGCCGTATGATTGCGAGCCATTTACAAAACCCTTACTCAATATCATCTCATTCTGAACAAGAACTATATATAACAGAATTATGTGCAGATGCTACAGATGCTCTGAAATCAGTGGTGGTAGTAGTGTGCTTCAAAATTTTACAGGTAGAGAAACAAATATAAATACTTTATTAACCAAGGGTATATGCGGCTTGAAACCCTTCTCCTTATTCTTCTGGATATTGCAACAAAAATGCTTTTGGAAATAAAACTAAATCATGCCTATATCCAGAATTTGACTGAATGTTCGATCCCACAAATTACTGACCCCCAAAATAGAGTAACTGTCAAAAATCATAACGATTGGCTTGTGAGACAGTAATTTAAGGCTAACTTAACGAGACACACATCTTTGTTTCAGCTCCACTTAAATTATACATTAAATGGTACAAAAATCCCGTGATTGAAAGATAAAAATGCCTTTCAATCCAAGATGTTCATTACTTCTGATTTTACAACTTCATCTCATTTTCTAGCTCGTTAGCGCATGGAAAACCAGTTTCTCCGTGATATAAATCATGCGCGATTTACGCTGAGTTTTATGGACTACCATTACACTGTTCAGAATTTCACACATCAACGATTCTATACTTTGAGAAGAACAATGAAATATACTCAAGTTTTGTTTTAGTGAGCACGAGGTTGAGGTGTTCAGCTTTTGTGACACTATTTTCGTTCAACATTCAAAACTCAGAACTCAGAATATTTTATAGTAGAAAAAAGCATTCAGTTGAACAAAAGCCATAAGATGAGGTGATATATGAAATAAAATGTAAAATTTTGTACGAATTATCAGCGTCAGTCATATACCGCACGATCGTCATGATGTTTGAGCGCTTCGACTCGAAAACTTCAACTGATTCCCAGCGTATGGACAATATGGAATGGTTAAAGCCTTTTAATGTTTGCGTGCTTGAGTTAGGTAGTTGTGCTTCTGTGAATGTTCGAAGGGATGTTTTCAGTGTACGTATTTTCAAAAGATAGAATGAGATCACTCCGTATCAGTTATTGAGTAAGTTCATTTAGTTATAGTTTTGACATTTTTGTCATGGAAAGACAAATTTTTGTAACAGGAGACCAAATTGGTCGCACACTGTCAATTAGTTCAATATCTTTTTCCCGCCAGGTTGCACGGGATTGGATTATATATCACACAACAGGACGTACATATGTATTAAGTAACCGGAGTAAGGCCTTAGAGGTAAAAGTCACGAAGGCACACAAAAGCTTTATTATAATCGGTTCGGCAACAAAGTCCGTGCCTGAGGTAAGAATACACTTAGACACATAGATCTTTTTGTGCGGTTGTCCAGACGAGATATTACTTGTAAAGTTAATACGCGCAGTGCACAGATTTGCAAGGCTGCAGCATTTCATGTTTCGCAGGATTGAAGAGCAACTCATTTTACTGGGACTGACGGTATAATGTGAACAGATCCGGGTGTAATGCCACACAGAATAAAGAAACCTAACAAGCTTTTTATAATTTGATATCGTTGCCGAGCAGTATCACATTACACCGAATATCCTTCACCATATCATTCATATGCACCAAGAGCAAAATGTATGTGAGCACCAAGCCCAGCAGAACTCCAATTTTGATGCCTATTCCTTGATGAGGGTGCTGTCAACGTGAACTTGGAAGTGTTCACCAGCAAGATAGTCCCTTATTGAAAACGATTCCCTATTTTTACTTTGAGAGAAATTAATTTTAAAGGTATGTTATTTTTTATGGATAATATTATGCTTAAAATTTTATCATGGTGATATCTCACATTTTATGAAGCACACCTGCCAGATAAACATCTTTCGTTATCAATGCTCACCAAAAATAACATATTCCATCGAAGGAATGTTTCAATGTATCCACATTAATGAAGTCCGAGTTGAAATTGAATGAGATCAGTTTCTTACTTTTAAGTAGAAGTAACGAACGTAACGAATGTTCAGTTGATTCAGGCAAATATAATATAGCATTTATTATAAGGAAGGAATCCGAGTGAATTTAAGGTTGTACCAGGCATTTTTAGAATATGTACATTCGTCATTAGAATTTGGATATTTGTAACAGGTATTTGTAAGCGCTAGCACCCGATAGATATGTAAGAAAGTCTGAATTTCAAATAATACATGTTAGTAACAGTCACATTTTTGCAAATAATTTTTTGAACGGGATGTAACAAAATTATGTTGTTGCATGCATGAAAATTTAGCCAAATGGGTTTAGGGACCAAATATACATCTATTCATCTTATCAATCACAAAATTATTCAAACACACAGGATCGTCCTATAAACCCACATATAGAAGTAATGTGCAGTCGACGAAACTTATAGATAAATACATTTCAGATAAACAAGTTGCGCTTGTGTGAAGGAGATGCATGCAAATGTGTTTTACATTTCACATAAATTTTGAAAAAATTCCGATTTTACTAACTTATTCAAAATATCCGCAAACCAAAATATCGTATATGTTTATTTTGGTGCTCACATTTCCACTCATTATACACCACAACTGGTTTCTTGCTGTTTGCCGTCATTAGGTGCATAAATTTTGGACCAGATTCAATGAGCCTTGTTGTATATGTTTGATTGAGAAATCTGAATTTTGATGACAGACTTTAATCCTCGTAATTCATTGTAGTCTTTGCATCCGAAATCACGTGTTTAGATATCGAGTGATCATGTGGTGCTTTTGTTTGATTATGTATGTAGTGCGGAACGATCGAGCGAACAGACGAAAGTCATAAGGAAAATACAATTTGAATCCTTAAATATCAGTCTGCGGGATGCACACACTCATGAGTTTGATTCAATGGATCCTGGCTCATATTACAATTCGTTTCAAAATTATCTGAATTTGAAGATTTACGAAAACTCGATTTTTGTACCACACAAATGCAGCTACAACAACCAGTTTGTTATTCGGAGTAGAACGAAGAAATGGTTAGCTGTTAAGCTAGAGTCTTGGGTAACTCATAAGAAGTTTGGTACGGAAGAAACTTGGAAACGATTCTGTAAGATACGGAATCAAGTCACTACTCTTGTAAGAGAAGATCGCATGCAATTCCAATGAAACTTGCTTAAGAGAATGGAAAAGAATCCTAAGCTTCTCTACAAGATAGTAAATGAACGATCAAAGATCAAACCAGGTGTATTCTCTGTACTAACACCTCATGGAATGACCCACACTGCCCAAGATACCGCCGACGCTTTAGCAACGTTTTACTCATTTGTCTTCAATCCCAAGCGTTGTATACCATATCAACTTTCATCAAGTTCACCACATTTCGAATTATTAAGTGAAATAACTATCAACGAATACATGGTTGGGCGGGAACTTTGTTGACTAAACGAAAAGAAGTCCCCTGGCGCAGACAAAATTACCCCCGCCGTACTTCGCAGGTGTCGCGTTGCTTTGACTGCTCCTCTCACTCGCATATTCAATCTCAGCTTAAGTGAAGGAAAAATACCACCGCAATGGAAAGCAGGGATGATAACTCCTATTTATAAAGGCGGTAGCCGTTCAGACACAGCTAACTACAGACCGGTAACGTTACTTCCGGTGATCTCCAAATTAATGGAACGCATTGTGACTGCGCACATGAGAGAACATGTTGAAAACCAAAATATTTTGACCGCAGCACAGCACGGTTGTCGAAGAGATCGTTGCTGTTTATCTAACCTTCTTACAACGTTCGAGGATTGGACCAAGGCACTGGACGAAGGCGATGCTGTACATGCTTGCTACATCGATATTTCCAAAGCTTTCGATAGAGTCAACCATGACATCTTAATTAAAAAGCTGGAATCCTATAGAATAACGGGAATTTTGCTGAATTGGATAAGGGACTATCATACTGATAGATACATCCAAGTTCGCATTGGCAGCACCTTATTTAGAAAAATAGACGTCACGAGTGGAGTTTCGCAAGGCTCGGTGCTTGGACCTCTTCTATTCTTGGTGTATATGAACGATATAGTAGAGGATATTGGATGCAACTTTGATACTATTTGCCGATGATATTAAAATATGGAAACGTGTCAGGTCTGTTAATGACTGTATGGCATTACAACCGGATCTGTGCACCTTATTTCTTTGGTCCCAGCTAATTGAGTTACCATTTAACCCTGTTAAATGTAAAATGCTGCAGCTTTGAAAATCTCTGCATCACACGTATAAGCTTGGCACGCAAGATCTCGTCTGGACCACCGCAGAAAAATATCTTGGTATATGGATTTCGTTTAACCTTAAGCCTGAACATCATTGCCGGGTGTTGTACAATAAAGCTTGCCGTATCTTGAGTCTTCTCAAAAGAATATTCCGGATTTTTACGCCCGAAACCCTACCGCGGGTAATTAACACGTATATACCTTCTGTTATGGAATATTCCATCTAAGCCTGGGCACCATGCTGAGGAAAGATATCAAACTACTCGACAGGATTGATCATTGTGCTACAAAGTTGGTCTTCCGGTACAGAAATTTGCCTTTCACAGAGCGAATGATAAAACTGAACCTACACGATTTTACCCAACGACGGATACGTAGTAACCTCCTGTTGATATTCAAAATCCTGCATACTGAAAACCATCCCCATAAACACTTGCTAAATCCCAATGGCCTTACTGGAGCACGAACACATTCAAAGGCTGTAAACATTCCGCATTCTCCATTGGATATTCGTCGTAATTTTTTCTTGGTAAGAATTTGTTTCACTTGGAACTATTTGCCTGAAGAAATCACACGCTCAGAATCTGTTGAGGTTTTCGCTCCAAACTCGATGTGTTTATGACAAACCATGCGGTATGTGACTGTCCCTATTAATTTTTGAGATATTTAAAAATTTTATAAATTCCATATACCTATGGTTATTGTTACTGTTAGGAGGGTCACCTCCAAACGAATTATACTTATCATTGTGTTTACTTTACACTAACAATTCTTCTCCTTATTTTAGCCTACCCTTCAATTGGACTGTGGTGCTCTTTGTCCCACCTTGTATCAATAGAACTTTCATCCAGAACCTCTCTGCTCAATTGTCTGTTTGAGATACAGTTTAATCCTAGAAATCGGGATTATAGCATTGGCGATGGGAATTTACAACGAATCCAATCATGTCATTTTCATCAGAGGATTTGAAAGCGATTCTTGATCATCAACACAAACAATTCGAACAAACACAAATGCGTTTGATTCAATCGCTAACACAATGTCTCAACCTTCAGTCTTCAAATCTGTCCCAGAGTTCTAATTCACCAGCATTTATGGAATCGACTGCTTCTATAATTTCAGAATTCAATTACGATCCTGCATTTGGTCTTACTTTCGATTCATGGTACAACCGATGGAAAGATACATTTCTGAATGAATTTTCCTGTCAAGATGATGCGTGGAAATCCCGCCTTCTTGTTCGCAAACTTGGAACTATCGAGCACGATCGTTTCACAAATTTCATTCTGCCCAAGCAACCGAAAGATCTTTCTTTTTCTGAAACTGTAGAGCAATTACGGGAAATTTTCGGAGATCAATCCTCCTTATTTAACACCCGTTACAATTGTTTGAAGCTATCGAAACGAGATGGTGATGATTACGTTACGTTTGCCGGCATCGTTAATCGTGAATGCGAAAAATTCCAGCTACAGACCCTTACGGAAGATCAATTTAAATGTCTTATTTTCATCGCTGGTCTCCAGTCACCACAAGAAGCCGACATACGTACTAGATTACTTTTTAAACTCGAGCACGAGAAAGAAGTAACTGTCCGTTCACTCACCACTGAATGCCAAAGACTGATTAACCTCAAACACGACACAGCTCTCATCCAGCGGACATCGCTGCCGACTTCATCTGTCACCGTACATGCCTTAGCAAAAGAGACAGTAACATCTGTCAAAAAGCCCCCTACGGCATGTTGGTCATGCGGAGATTGGCACTTTGCACGTTTTTGTCCATTTAAAAAGCATCAATGTCATCAGTGCCACAGACGCGGGCACAAGGAATGGTTTTGTCACTCCATGTTAAAAGGCAATCACAATCCATCAAAGAGCACCCCAAAAGCCGTCCGTCACAAGCAGTACCCTCATAAAAAACTGCTATCTAATTCCGTATTCGCAACGTTCAACGGAGAATTTCAATCTCGACGTAAATACGTAATTGTTTCAATTAATACCGTTCCGATCCGCCTCCAGCTGGACACAGCCTCGGATATTACGTTGATCTCACGCAACACATGGGAATTAATTGGAAATCCTCATATTTTACCCACCAGTCACGTGGCCCAGAGTGCATCAGGCAATACGTTAAATCTAACCGGAGAATTGATTTGTGAAGTCACTTTTAACAACCAAGAGTTTTCTGGTAAATGCTATTTAACGGACTGTGCAAACCTGAATTTACTCGGACTGGACTGGATTACTAAACTTCAACTTATGGATGTACCTTTAAGTTCCATCTGTGAGGCTATCCAATCGCACACAACATCAGATTTACGTAATCAATTTACTGAAAATTTGAAAACGAAGTTTTCTGACGTCTTCCAAGACGGCCTGGGTTGTGGTATAAAAGTGAAAGCTAGCCTCAAGCTTAGACCTGGTGTCACACCAGTATTCCGACCAAAAACCGAGTTATTTTCATGGCCCACACCAGAATCACCATGGTCCAGGGTTCATATTGATTTTGCTGGTCCGATTAACAATCAAAATTATTTGATCCTGGTCGACGCATTCAGCAAATGGCCCGAAGTGTTTCACATGGTTCGAGTCACTTTAAGTGCAACGATTACTAAACTGCAGCAGGTATTCAGCCGATTTGGTGTCCCAGATACTCTTGTTTCCGACAACGGAACAGCTTTCACTTCGGCGGAGTTTGCATCATTCTGTCAACAAAACAGTATTGAGCATAAACGCACACCTCCGTTTCACCCACAATCCAACGGACAAGTAGAAAGATTTGTGGATACATTCAAGAGAGCACTCTTGAAACTCAGAGGGGAAGGAACCACGTCAGACATCATTGAAAGGTTCTTGCTCAGTTACCGAGCCACGCCGAATCCCAATGTACCTAACAGTGTATCCCCGGCAGAGGCACTCATGAATCGAAAGATTCGATTACAATTGGACATCATCCGTCCATCGTTTTCTAATGAGATGCCTAGAAACCGACGCATGGAAAACCAGTTCAACCATCACCATGGAGCCGTCAGTCGGTTCTATAAGCCAGGTGCATCCGTACTGGCAAAAGACTATCGAAGTGGTGGTGAAACATGGACACACGGACAAATTGTTCGCCGCGTGGGACACGTAATCTATGAAGTTGATGTACAATCTTCCATCTGGATCCGTCATGCAAATCAGCCGCGCCCATCTTCTTTGCCCGAGATTGTAAACCACGATCCTGGTATTCCACTGGACATCTTGCTAGACACATTTGAACTACCTGAGAGGTTGACCATATCCTCGCCAGAAAAACGAGATGTTCAAACTAAGTGTACACCAAGAAGATGGACCGACCGTGTTCGAAAGAAAGTCAAACCTTTGCAGCTGAACCCAAGTAAACAGTCCTATCGTTGAAGATTTCCTGGGGGAGGTGTTAAGAGGGTCACCTCCAAACGAATTATACTTATCATTGTGTTTACTTTACACTAAATATTATTCTCCCTATTTTAGCCTACCCTTCATTTGGACTGTGGTGCTCTTTGTCCCACCTTGTATCAATAGAACTTTCATCCAGAACTTCTCTGCTCAATTGTCTGTTTGAGATACAGTTTAATCCTAGAACACGGGATTATAACATTGGCGACGGGAATATAACATTGGCGACGGGAATTTACAACGAATCCAATCATGTCATTTTCATCAGAGGATTTGAAAGCGATTCTTGATCATCAACACAAACAATTCGAACAAACACAATTGCGTTTGATTCAATCGCTAACACAATGTCTCAACCTTCAGTCTTCAACTCTGTCCCAGAGTTCCAATTCACCAGCATTTATGGAATCGACTGCTTCTATAATTTCAGAATTCAATTACGATCCTGCATCCGGTCTTACTTTCGATTCATGGTACAACCGATGAAAAGATACATTTCTGAATGAATTTTCCTGTCATGATGATGCGTGGAAATCCCGCCTTCTTGTTCGCAAACTTGGAACTATCGAGCACGATCGTTTCACAAATTTCATTCTGCCCAAGCAACCGAAAGATCTTTGTTTTCCTGAAACTTTAGAGCCATTACGGGAAATTTTCGGAGATCAATCCTCCTTATTTAACACCCGTTACAATTGTTTGAAGCTATCGAAACGAGATGGTGATGATTACGTTACGTTTGCCGGCATCGTTAATCGTGAGTGCGAAAAATTCCAGCTACAGACCCTTACGGAAGATCAATTTAAATGTCTTATTTTCATCGCTGGTCTCCAGTCACCCCAAGAAGCCGACATACGTACTAGATTACTTTCTAAACTCGAACACGAGAAAGAAGTAACTGTGCGTTCACTCACCACTGAATGCCAAAGACTGATTAACCTCAAACACGACACAGCTCTCATCCAGCGGACATCGCTGCCGACTTCATCTGTCACCGTACATGCCTTAGCAAAAGAGACAGTAACATCTGTCAAAAAGCCCCCTACGTCATGTTGGTCATGAGGAGATTGGCACTTTGCACGTTTTTGTCCATTTAAAAAGCATCAATGTCATCAGTGCCACAGACGCGGACACAAGGAAGGGTTTTGTCACTCCATGTTAAAAGGCAATCACAATCCATCAAAGAGCACCCCAAAATCCGTCCGTCACAAGCAGTACCCTCATAAAAAACTGCTATCTAATTCCGTATTCGCAACGTTCAACGGAGAATTTCAATCTCGACGTAAATACGTAATTGTTTCAATTAATACCGTTCCGATCCGCCTCCAGCTGGACACAGCCTCGGATCTTACGTTGATCTCACGTAACACATGGGAATTAATTGGAAAACCTCATATTCTACCCACCAGTCACGTGGCCCAGAGTGCATCAGGCAATACGTTAAATCTAATCGGAGAATTGATTTGTGAAGTCACTTTTAACAACCAACAGTTTTCTGGTAAATGCTATTTAACGGACTGTGCAAACCTGAATTTACTCGGACTGGACTGGATTGCTAAACTTCAACTCATGGATGTACCTTTAAGTTCCATCTGTGAGGCTATCCAATCGCACACAACATCAGATTTACCTAATCAATTTACTGAAAATTTGAAAACGAAGTTTTCTGACGTCTTCCAAGACGGCCTGGGTTGTGGTACAAAACTGAAAGCTAGCCTCAAGCTTAGACCTGGTGTCACACCAGTATTCCGACCAAAAACCGAGTTATTTTCATGGCCCACACCAGAATCACCATGGTCCAGGGTTCATATTGATTTTGCTGGTCCGATTAACAATCAAAATTATTTGATCCTAGTCGACGCATTCAGCAAATGGCCCGAAGTGTTTCACATGGTTCGAGTCACTTCAAGTGCAACGATTACTAAACTGCAGCAGGTATTCAGCCGATTTGGTGTCCCAGATACTCTTGTTTCCGACAACGGAACAGCTTTCACTTCGGCGGAGTTTGCATCATTCTGTCAACAAAACAGTATTGAGCATAAACGCACGCCTCCGTTTCACCCACAATCCAACGGACAAGTAGAAAGATTTGTGGATACATTCAAGAGAGCACTCTTGAAACTCAGAGGGGAAGGAACCACGTCAGACATCATTGAAAGGTTCTTGCTCAGTTACCGAGCCACGCCGAATCCCAATGTACCTAACAGTGTATCCCCGGCAGAGGCACTCATGAATCGAAAGATTCGATTACCATTGGACATCATCCGTCCATCGGTTTCTAATGAGATGTCTAGAAACCGACGCATGGAAAACCAGTTCAACCATCACCATGGAGCCGTCAGTCGGTTCTATAAGCCAGGTGCATCCGTACTGGCAAAAGACTATCGAAGTGGTGGTGAAACATGGACACACGGACAAATTGTTCGCCGCGTGGGACACGTGATCTATGAAGTTGATGTACAATCTTCCATCTGGATCCGTCATGCAAATCAGCTGCGCCCATCTTCTTTGCCCGAGATTGTAAACCACGATCCTGGTATTCCACTGGACATCTTGCTAGACACATTTGAACTACCTGAGAGTTTGACCATATCCTCGCTAGAAAAGCGAGATGTTCAAACTAACTGTATACCAAGAAGATGGACCGACCGTGTTCGAAAGAAAGTCAAACCTTTGCAGCTGAACCCACGTAGACAGTCCTATCGTTGAAGACTTCCTGGGGGAGGTATTAGGAGGGTCACCTCCAAACGAATTATACTTATCATTGTGTTTACTTTACACTAACAATTCTTCTCCCTATTTTAGCCTACCCTTCATTTGGACTGTGGTGCTCTTTGTCCCACCTTGTATCAATAGAACTTTCATCCTGAACCTCTCTACTCAATTGTCTGTTTGAGATACAGTTTAATCCTAGAACCCGGGATTATAACAGTTACATAATAACAAAAGGTAACTAGTTGGTTACATCTGGCAGAAGTCATCAGTTTTCAGGCGTCATTTTCTTATGCCACTGCATTGTAATTTTGTGTGATAGCCTCTATAACATGTTTTGTCGTAGGTCAGACACAGAGCTACATCGCATTTTTGACACCTCACTTTAGTCAATCCTTTTACACAGTGCTTGCATCACTTCCGGGTTTTCGAGATGAGCGGAAAAAGTCGAACTTTGTCGAAACAGACTGAATTCACTGGGCAAGAGATTTTCCTCATCTTCTGTGCTGCATGTCTGTTGTAGACCTTGGCCTTCCTCTTGGAGTTACGGGCGGAGTCATTAGAGCGATTGCTATGTGTTCTTCGAGGTCAGAGAGACACATTCCTGTTGAACTCATGAAATCACAGTTCCTTCGATATAGCAACCAAGCATTTATCACACTCAGATCTAACAGATATAAAAAAATCCTCATGTACCATTTTTTCGATTTGAAATCGGTACGATAAAGTTCGATCAACATATTGCACAAATCGACTCCCCCCATGAATTTGTTATATTCTTTTACAGCGAAAGGTCTACCAACTTCTACATATGACTTCTGTTTTCGATCCTATCTCATCACTGTATCAGCCGGTTCTATTCCCGCATATGAAGAAAGTAGGTGAATTGGTTTGTTGTCAAACCACTTCACAGCTATTACAGTGGAACCCGGGTACAACGAATCGCTGGGGAGAGAGTAAAATGTTCATTATAAGCGGAGTTCGTTGTAAGTAAACCGCATTGTCAGACATGTAATTTAACCGCCGTTTTTCTGTACACGTGTAAACAAGTGAAGAATATCTTACCTTTGTGTCTTTCTGCATGCGTGTAATCCATTTGACGATTAGATGATGCCACAGCACACAGATCACAACATTAAATCCAAGTTCATGTTATTAATAGTAAATTTATTATAAAACGAAGTAGTAAAATCATCTTGCACACACACTGACAGTCAAATCTCGCGTTTTCCTGAAGTAGCTGGCGATACCCTTTTGTTTAAGTTTTGACTTCGCCACTGCCTCGATCTCTCTCTCTCCACAAATTCAAGTTTTCTTTTGACGTCTCTTCCTTCTATCCTAAAAATCTCCTGCAGAGATCAAGAGCACTTCTGGCATCTTTCACAGACGGAGCTATCAGTCACAGATAATTCACGTGATTTTCTTGTGCGTGCGTGCGAGTCAGTTAGCACACTGTAGGCCAGGCTGCCTGTGTCTCGCCAAGCTGTGTGTGTCAGTTCTATTCTTAGCGCACTGCAGGCCACTCTTGACGGAGGGTTGTGGCTTAAAGGCAAGACAAAGCGAGTTCGTTGTATGCATGAACTTTATTGAACAAACATAGCTGTCGGGAACGTGTATAGTGTTCGTAATAAGCGAGATTCGTAACGAACAGATTCGTTGTACGCATGTTTTAAATAGGCTTACAAAGAAGGGATTTATTTTGGAAATCATAGTGTGTTCGTTCAAAGCAGGAATTCGTTGTAAGCGAGTTCGTTGTAGGTGGGTTCCACTGTATAATACTATTGATTTCAACTCTGAAGTCGTAACTTCCTCTCACATCTTTTTGTAGCAGTTTATCATTCTTCAGTATACATCTTTTCAGACTGTTCACCCTGGCGGTAGACACATTGAGAATACCAGATTCCTGTAGCTTCCTTGATAAGCCCAATGAAGAGAACCAGTTATCATAAAATAACTTATAGTTCTTGTGCTTGGGTATACCTTCAGCAAGCCGAAGTGCGTAGGTTGATGACACTCCAACTTCGACATCTTCCTTCTTCCGATCCTTCCCCGTATAAATCTCGAAGTCATAAATAAGGCGACTCTATCCTGCTCTAGATATGACTTTATACCCCCATTTATGTGGCTTTCTTGGATTGTATTGTTTTAAGGAGATTTGCGCTTTGGTAGGAATGATTTGTTCATCCACGGCTTGATGTTCTTCTTGTGGAAGTTTCTGACAGTTCGATTTGACGGAATCTATAATTGGTCGAATTTTGAATAGTTTGTCATCTTTGTTGCCATCTTCCTTCTGCAAAATGTTATCATTAAGGTGAAGATAGCGCTTTATCTCCTCATATCTGTCTCGACTCATATTACTCGAAACTGCTTTGAGGCTTAGCCTTTTTTCCAGTAAGTTCGATAACTAGGAACTTTGATTATACCAGTTAAGAGTGTGGTCCCCACGAAAGTTCTCATATCCGTATTGTCAATTCGCAACTCTTTCCTAGAGGTCTGCGTTGCATAAATTTTGGTTTGGTAAACCATTGTCTCGAATGCCGAATTGTCGAACATCAACATAAAAAAGGAAATCGGTGAAAATGATCGCCATTCTTCGTCAACAGAAATTATATCATTTCATTCAATATGTTCAGGAGGACAGAATTCCTCGTTCCTCTATGTTATGTCTCGTCTATCGCTCCTACTTGATTCGAGCACATCATTTTTAGTCGCGATTTCTGTCTCGACATTCCGCATGAGCTGGAGCTGCTGGATGACATTCTCTTCCTCCTCCTCCGCCTCAGTCAACACAGGCAAGTCGAAATCTTCATCGGACACGTCACAATTAGGACAAAGGATAAACTTCACGTCGTCATCCATCGACAGAAATGTTTTACAGAGATGACTTTTTATTTTGTCCTGAGCTGTTTCATATTCAGTCAAGTGAAATTCCTGTGAAGATGTGAGATTGCTGGGACCCGGT
This sequence comes from Atriophallophorus winterbourni, assembly GCA_013407085.1. Classification (NCBI taxonomy): domain Eukaryota; kingdom Metazoa; phylum Platyhelminthes; class Trematoda; order Plagiorchiida; family Microphallidae; genus Atriophallophorus; species Atriophallophorus winterbourni. The sequence goes on from JACCGJ010003206.1 coordinate 67,544, forward strand.
TTTTCACTCGACATTTCGATGCTGGAATAAGAATGCTATGATTGTAAATTTATGTGGATCATAGATAAATCATTAGTTATCAAATGGGCATTGCCTACTTATATGTACGAATTTAACAGAGTAGTTAAATGACCGTACAGCACAATAACGATCGAGAACTTACTGAGAAAATGAGGACACAAATCTTGACTGTATATCCACGAAACACGAATGGTCTGACCGAGGAAATGAATCAGTCAACGGGGTGCACGATTGAAGGTCACCATGGATGCCTATCAGAGGAGATCTGGGTCGTGGGCGTATGAGTAAGTGTCCGCAGTTATCGATCGTGCGATCTGCCATGGAAACAATGAGCGCTACACGGTCGTGAGACACTTCCAACAGGCCTGTACGATTTTGGTGACTTCTGCCGGATGTAACATAAAGGTTACATCTATTTAAACGCAACGCATTTCGAAGATTTTCTGATTTATTCCAATTTTTTTACATAATGTCTTTGTAGGCATGACTAAGTTTATACTGGAACAAAATTTATAATAACTGAGACTTTCACACGATTTTTATTCGGCTCACAAAACTGCGAATTGTGAGGATACGTTCGAAACCCGTACCAGCACATACTTTCTCTTTCACTGTGGACAAGTCAATGATGATTGCGAACAAAGAAGAAAACCACCCTGCAGTTGACAAAATTCTGTATGCCGCCGTGCAAAAAAATTCGGAAAATTCAGTTAGAATTAGCTTAAAATGACTTGCGAAGTTCATGTAACCAAAAGGTTACATCCGTCCTGAAAGGGTTAATGCTGGGTGGTATTAAAATATCATTAAATGTAAACATATATTTCACTTGAAATGCCATTTTTCCGTTTCAATGCCGAGAGCCACACAGTAGAGATCTGTGCCCCAGTAACCTTGTTGACTGTAGGTGTGTTATTAACAGCTGAAGTGCTGATTTATATTAATAAGTGAAAATGTAACAATGTAGTTGTGGAAGTACTAGTTTCAAAGAAACTGGTTTTAATCATGCCTTTAATCTGAATTTCCAATTAGCAGTTAGGATCATGTTTATAGGATCAGGTGCAAGGATTCCTCTGGTGTGTACATAGGACGGACAGCCTGGAAACTTCATGCTGGGATTGAAGAGCACAATAATCACATTAATAAACATCAATCAAATGAGACGGCTTATCAGAGAGAGTGGAATGGTGTGCCGTATTCAGTTATACCCTTGAACGCACGCTTGAGGGATTTAATACGGCGAACTGGCTGTTGAGCACGACAAAGTGTCATATAGATGTTTCAGAATTCGTGCCAGCATTGCAACGGCTTATGGCATTAAAAGAATGAGGCAAGAAAGAAAAAAGTGAAGAATCCGGTTCAATGGTGACTAATGTGCGAAGTTGTGAATTTGCGTGCTTTGATTCTGGCGACAAGTGGCCTTCTTTATTTTTCAGAATATATAAGGCAACAGAGCATGTTCACTCTATTGCGACAGCGCCGGCTTGGTCATGTCTATAGAATGGAAAATGGTCGTATTCCGAAAGATCTACTATATGGTGAGTTGCAACTAGAAAGTAGACCATTGAGCAGACCGCACTTGCGGTACAAAGACGTTTGCAAAAGAGATATGAAAGCTCTTAGCTTTGACCCGGCGAGTGGGGAAGAACTTGCTCTGGACCACTCACATTGGAGGTACTGTGTAAAGCGTCGTCTGCATGCTGGGGAGGAGCAGATACAGCTCTTGGCTGCTGAACGCAGATCACGCCACCGACGTGCAACTGACGCAATACAACCGAGTTCTGACTATCGTTGCCAGCGCTGCGGGAGAGATTTTTCCTCCCGAATCGGACTGTTTAGTCACTCAAAAAGCTGCAAAACTTAAACATTCACGCGTTTGTGATGTACATCCATGGTCGACATCGACCGAAGGATGCCAACAACAACAACAATATAAGGCATCCTCGATTCATATTTTGCGACTAATCATCAGTACCAAGTCCTTTGAAATATTCACAAAGTTTATCACAACGGTCCACATTTGAAGCACCGGACTAGAGTCTCGCATTTGTTTGAGCTCATCAGCAGTGCGTATCTTGTATAGGGTCGGATTCGAACCCAGGACCATCACTATTGTAGTCCCACGCTTTACGGCTGAGCTACCGTCCACCGTTTGACCGATCGCGATAAAACCTTCTTGAATGTTTCTCCAGAACGGCACGTTTGAGTAGCGTCGGTACAAATAACTCGTACATGATTAACTGATGAATTCCAATCTCCTATCCAACAAGAACCAGTGACCCAAAAGGTCGTTACGATATCTCAGCAGCATCGTTTGTTGTACGGAAAAGCTAAACGATTAAGCTGACATCTTGCGATATGTAACTTGCTATGAAATACAATGGGGTTAAGCTAAGTGATGTGGCGCCAAAATTTACACCGGTTCGCTTCATGGTGTTATCTTGAAGTATGAAATCACTTTGCCTCACCCAGTGGAAGTCTGCTTAAAATTGAAACATTCTCTCAGAGGTGAAGAAATTGACTACCACATAAGTCAACCGATCCCCTCGGAATTTCTATTATGGGAAAAGACTACACTATATCGCCATCCAAGATGCAAGATTAAAGGCTTTTAAATAACATATCCCTGAACTCATGTTGGCATTTCAGGTCTTGCCTGTGTGTATCTTTACATGACTCTGATACTTTTCTTCCATAATATATCATCAATTACCTCTAAACATCTCTATGAATCGTGTTTATATAATCAGAGGTGTAAAAAATGTTCCATTATGTACATTGGACAAACTGCTAGGGAGTTTTACACGAGGATTGAAGAGCACAAGAAGTGCATTAATTTTATGTCCACGGGACATTAATCGAGGACTCAGCATTAGCTAATCATGTATTGGACACTGGCTATAATGTGGACTCTGACAATGTTGGTATTTTGCACTGTATCATTAAGCCTTATACTGAACGTTTGCACGCGGAGGCAGTTGAGCTTACTCAGGCACGCGATTAACAAGGTAGACGACGGTGAAGTCTCTACTATATGGCACTCGGAGCCGCGACGATCAAATATTGATTAAGGCGGAATTCTAAATAATTTTTGTTTAATTTAATAACCTAGTTAGCTTTATGCACAATAGTCACACATTTGGCCGTGCGCGTGTGAACCGCAGTCCCATTCGGAAGATCTTATTCTGCTGAATACATCAAGCCGTGTTTCCTTTGTGTGAGATCAAATTTACGGTCACCACGACTGTTTTACTCGGGCAGATCGAGCTGCCTAACTTTCTCGAAGCCGACGAACGCCTCGCGACTGACGGGTCATTCACGCTGGAGGAGATTGCGGAGGAGATGCTGTACAATGAGGAGCCGGTGGATAGCGAAGACGAAGTGAACGTCGAGGAGGAAATCGTTTTGTTCGAGGAAGCCCAGCGTGCTTGGATAACCGTCCGGAAGTTCATGCAGCAGACAAGCGGGAAGCCCGGTGTGATGCAAGCGTGTGTTCGGCTAGACAACGAGATGAACGAGATCCGACGAAACAAGATGCGTCAGTCGACGATTTTTGAGAGCTTTGGACTGATCGATTGAGCAAATAAATGATGGACTTGAGAAAATAAAGCCGTTTTTACTAACCCTCGTTACTATGCCACTCTCGCTACTATGCCACTCTTGCTCGGTCCCGACGGGTGGCATTGTACCGAGATTTGAGTGTATTTGATAAGTTCGTCAGCTACAAATCGTTCGAGAACTTTAGAGACCACTGGCTGCTCCAGAGGATTTATCACAGAGCAACTAAAATGGTTGGCTGTCTCCGCAAACTACCATATGAGAATCGACTTGTGCATCTTAATTTGGAAACACTGCTTCGCAGATGGGTTCGATTTGATCTAATCCTAACTTATAAAATAATGAAATCCAAGATGCACTCTCTGAGGCATCTATTTCGCCTCCGGTCAAGCTACTGGCATTTGATATTTCACATTCCCACCGGAACTGCCGTCGGTTCTTCTATTCGGTGCGCGTTTGTTTCTTATGGAACTCAATACCGTCAGATGTTGTGCAATCATCTAGTGAAAGGATTTTCAGGAACCAATTGGATATATTTATGCTTAATAATTCCACCCTACATTCTGTTTCTATAACATGATCCAAACGAATATCTTTTCCATCATAGCGCGACAATACATGACATTTTTTGTAACTACAAAACTTTCGATCTTCCTAATGCCTCAATTTATTTTGTATATATTTTTATTGTCTTCATACGAATATTTTGTGGTGTTGTAAAGCTACGAGCTTTTTTATATCATAAATTCTTGAATCTTGACGTTGTGGTGGCTGATTGATCTCGTCTTTGTCTACACGACTTGACACCCCTGGGATTTCAATAGGCTGTTTAGAGTGGTTATTGGAGTGCTACTTAATGACGTTCAACGTTCTGACTAGATTCAAGATTCAAGATACAAGATTTATGGTTAAAAAAGCAAATTGCTGTACACTACCATAGGATATACGTATAAAAAATTAAAAAATCGTTACTTGTATGATCATATCCATGTTCTTCATAGGTGGAGCAAAAATAATCATCAATGGCGACACAGACTGAGGGAAAAGAATCTTTTGATGGACGGTAGTTCCGTGCGTTAAAAAATATAGACATCAATAGGTAGGAACCAACGCAGTAGTTCTCAATATAAGGTTTCGTAACCTTTGTTTAAAGATGTGCTCGTTCGCTGAGGTAACAATATCTGTCGGCAAGCTATTCCACAAGAAGCATACACGAACAGCGAAGAAGTGACGACGACAATTCAATCGTGAGTGTGGGATTTGAAGGGTCAAAGGGTGGCTGCGTGTGGGGACAACCGAACCAAACTTGAAGAGGTGTTTGAGAGGGTGGGATTTCGCGTAGATGATTCGATATGTCAGAGTAGGTCGTGTAGGATACGCCTGCGCTCGATGGTGCACAGTCCAAGTCTGGTCAGTCGCTGCTCAAAGGGTAAATTATTCAATCCGGTAACCATTTTGGTTGCCTTGTGATAAATTCGTTCGAGGAGCGAGATGTTTTTTTCCATCCATGGCGTCCAAGCTTGTACAGCGTAGTCAACGACAGGATGTATGTAAGTGTTTAGTAATTTCGCGAATGAGTGTGGTGGGAAACGTCCGAAAATGTGTTTCAGTAAACCTAGCAAACTGCACGCACGCTTGTAGACGGCTTCGCACTGTAGGCTGTTCTTCAAAGTGCCCGACACCAAGATTCCGAGATCTTTTTGTGATGTACTCCGTTCAAGCGGGTGGCTGCCAAGTGTATAGGTAAAGGGAAAGGGTTTTCCGACTTGCAACTAATACTCTGGGTCTGACGAAACTTCCTTGTTAGAGGTGAAACATTCCTCAAAACTGCTCTAACTTATTGTTTTTGAAATTTGTTTTAACGAATATGATTACTCAATCGGCCACAAACATCTTTCAACATATTTGTGGGGAACACATTAATAAAGGGTAAAAACGACTTGGGTCAAAAGCTATTATATTATCATAGCACTTAATAACATAATATTGCTTAACGAAAATCAAAAAGCATAGCCGGCGCATTTGGTAATGCCCCGCTACATTGGGAAAGGTATAAGATGTTCCACTAGATTTTAAGTTATTTCCTGAAACACATAAGCCAAATTATGGCAACTTTGGCGTTTAGTTTCAGTTATATATCGTTTGAAATTATAATAATCTATTTCCCAATGGACATTAGAAATGAGGTACAAAGTCATTAACAGAGTTTGATCATGTAGCTCAAGCATGATTTCCAAGTTTACAGTCTAACCACTCTTCAACGTATATCACCACGAAAGCATATTGATCCAAACAGTTCATTGCCAGAGAAAATTTGCGGACTTTACGGAAGAAGCCTGCGAGAATAAAAAACTCATATTTTTGAGCATCATACCCACAAGCAGGCCGATGTAACCGGCGGATAAGAGGTTTGACTTTCAATCCGACGATCTAGATTTGAATCCCGCCCCGGTTATGCAATTTCGAAATGTGCTTAGTGAAAATCCTCACCATAAGCCGGTGTAAAATGGGCACACCCGGCCCAGTGAGGGAGATCATGTTGTGCAGGTGTTGAAGAGTGCCAATCATGAGCCATCGGATATGATGCAGAACCTCACACTCAGACAGAACCTAAGAGTAGGAACTGCCGAAAAGATCGACTACAACATTCGCAAACCCGATATTATTCTGATTTCGGACAAATTGCATGAGAACAAGTTAAGCAAGCGTTTCGGAGGGAACATGGGCAGATAAAAGTTGTCAGCAGCTATTAAATGATGTGGAAGTCCCCAAATTTGGTCAAACGAGTTGAACGTCGTGAGGGTTTGAGGTGAACTGTTTGGCACAAAATCGATTGACATAGCACATTAAAATGGCAACTAGCACACAGATTGAGGATTTTCTTTTGCTAACGAGATTTGTGTACATAAGATAGGCGTGTGTCATGTAAGCATGTGTGAGTAACGTTGTATACCATTGAATAGGGAACACGGTTCAGCTGCGGTTGATCTTCTATCGCACTTTGTGTGTCTCAGGCCCTAGCGGACCGATAGCGAACAAACACGTGAAGGTTTCCCAACTCCATACCACCATGAGATAGATAACTTTACTGAGAAAAAATTATAATAATCAAATTGCTGGCGGCAAATTTACTCTTGATGATAAATCAGGCAAATCAATCTACATAAAAAGCTGGTATGTTTCGGCGAAATATTCGGAGCTTGCACCAGACGGTTTCGTTGGTGTTATTTTGCTATTCTCATTTTCGAAATATGTTTTTACTAACCTCTTGCTTCGCAAACTAAAGCGCTTAACATAATAAAAGAATAAGGAGGATGCAAAAGACTTAACCGACATTCATGCTCTACGTAAATGTTTAACAAGTAACGCCACACACTTTCGGAGACAACACAATCTACCATATAAAATTCAACGCCACAGATTGCAACCGGTTTTTGATAAACGTTTTCTTATTCTTCCTCTTCTTTTAAACTTTTTAACGTTATCATACCCCCGCGTTATCAATTCATTGTATTCTGATTTAGTTGCAAATACCTTGATTCATTTTTGTGCCAAAAATAACCTTCAATTCAATGGGAGGTCAAATTGAAAATATTTATTTATTTGACCAATCAATGCACACGTAACTGCAGTTATTAGTTCAACATCCGGGCAGCGTTATTGACCGCTTCGATCGATATTTTTGTGTGCGCGTTTATATTTAAGCGACGTAATTCGACAGTTGAACATCCGCACAAAGTTGAAGCCAAATGGTTTCTTGTATTCCAATAGTCCTTGTCTTATTTGTTGGTTGTATCCTTGGCTATGACGACTTGCCTGTTATCATTTGGCATGGAATGGGGGACCACGGGAAAGGAAGTGGGATCGAAGAACTAGCGGATGTTATTCGCGTTATACAGCCAACCAGAAAAGTGAAATGCATCAGCACAGGAAAAAACGACTATGAAGTAAGTGTATCATCTGCTGAAACATTTCCATTCACCCATTTTTGCGTTACGCTGTTTATGTTCATTTTATACCTACTCCGATTAACGAAATCATTCGAGTATTCAAATAAGGGATTTTTGATAACCAGGATCAGACGAGATAATTCCAAAGCTGCTAAAAACATGCCATGCGCACCATACCGAACCTCTATCCTGCATGTTTAATAATTTGCTCCAAGCTGGTGTGGTGCCAAAAGACTGGAAACTGGGACAAATAATACCCTTTTACAAAGGTGATTCCTGTTCTAAAGTTAAAAATTACAGGCTGGTGACATTGCTGTCTTCGGTATCAAAAGTTTTGAGCGAATAATAACCGCAGAAATAGTGAGACATCCGGAAACGAACCAACTTACGGCAGTTGCCCAACATGAATTTCGCAGACATCACTCTTGTCTAACAAATTTGCTGACAAGATTAGACGATTGGACGACGGTTGTAAATGTTGGGAGCTATATTCAGGCTTGCTACATGGACATGTCTAAAGCTTTCGACAGAATTGATAATAATTTACTCTTGAAAAAGCTAAAGAAACACGGTATTGTTGAAAGACTATATGAATTGATAAGTGATTACCTCAGCAATAGACACATCCGAGTTCGTGTCGACGGCCTACCTTTCGAAGAAAATCGATGTCACTAGCGGTGTTCCACAAGGCTCAGTGCTTGCACTTATACTGTTCCTAGTCTATATGAACGATATATCAATACCAAATGACAGTAAGATGGTTTTGTTTGGAGGCGAATCAACAATGCCGATGATCGTATTTTGCTGCGAAACGATTTGAAGGCTTTGTACAACTGGTCATCCGAAAATAAACTGCCATTGAATATGCAAAAGTCAATGATCATTCAGATCGGTTGTGACCTTTGCTTGTCCTATCAATACAAGATCGGCGACAAAAACCTGGAGTAAACTGAAGAAGAAAAGGTTCTGGGTGTCTGGATTTGCGGTAGTTTGAAAAATGTTCTACAACGCGAAGCCGTTTACAAAAGCGTGTCTCGGCTGCTCGGCATGTTATGGTGGATATTTGGACGTTTTTCCCCGTGGTGTTTTCCTCTAATGATGAACACATATATACACCCGGTTCTGGACTATGCCGCATAAGCCTAGACACCGTGGCTCCAAAAAGATTCCTTACTTCTGGATCGTATATATCAGAGATATACTAAGCTTGTCATTGGACTTGAAAATATGCAATTTGCCGGGCGACTCAGATGACTGAAGCTGAGGACATTTGCACAAAGGAGAATGTAAGGTGATCTCATCCTCGCATACAAAATAATTAATAATGTTTCCCACCCCCTGGACTTATTATTCCACCTTCGAACTTCCAGCTTTAGCCGTGGCCTTGGCTGCGCGTTGGAAATACCACACTCCAAACGGAACTGCCGCAGTTATTTTTATTCGGTGCGTGTTTGTTTTGTTTGGAATGGCCTACCTGCCGATTTGGTAAACTCAGACAGTTTATTAAACAAAAATGCTCACATGCATGCATTTCCATCACACACACACACCTCGACCGGCTTCGTGTTGTTTGAATTCATGGGGTATGAACAGCATGATCAGGATCCGCATGCGGCTCATGTTGTTCACACATGATTTCATTCAAGGTTTCAAGGTTTCAAGGTTTTTAATGGTCTAAAAAGCAACAAGCTTAACAACAACCATAGGATGGTAAAAATGGAAATTTAAGTGTATAAACAATATAAGAACATAGATTAAACAGTATATATATGTGTTCTGGAAACACTTATATACTTGTTTACCATGAAGATTCCGATCCTACTGTACATACTTGATGTGTACAAAGCGCACAAAACTAGTCTTGGGGGGTGTTTGTGATGAAAATGCATGCAAATGAGCTTCCGGTTCATCTTCGTGGGTGCAAATACTTTTGTTATATCTGAAAGTTTTCAAGGTTTCAAGGTTTCAAGTGATGAATTGGTACCAATATTGTACATGTCACCTATTTGATTTAAAGTCCATACCTGTTTAGGACAAGCGGTAGGGGCAGCCATCCGTTCATAATTATATACCAAGGACGAATTGACTCGAGCCGATTTTTCGCTGTTGTCGCAACTTAGGCGAACTTGGCATGATATTCACATCTAGCATTAACATGTTCAAGGCCTCACCTCAGTACGTAAGCTGACTTTCCACACTGACAAAACATTTTTGTTTTTTATGCATGCCCGATATATTTAAACGGTGGTTACTGTAAAGTATTTGCATTGTAGACCATTAAAACCTTGAATTACATTGAATTACACTGAATTCAGAAGGATCATAATATTAAAGGTTGATATCAACCTATGAACCACCGGTTGCAACTAATGCAGATTATGAACCTCACCAAACAGCGGACGGGCAGACAGCCCTTATAAAAACACAAGAATCATACTTGCGTGTCACTTTGGAAGAGGTTTGGCTGATGTTATCATCTATCTCGATGATGAAACTTTCAACTGAAATTACGCAAACTTGTAAAAACAGAAGAAGCGATAAATGACCGTTTTTCGTCAATATCCCTGTCACCGAATCAGTCCCGCAGCGGTTTCGTTACTTTTCGATTATCAGCTGGCGTAAGGGGACATATTGTGAATTTTGTTTTCCACGTCATGTCGCTTGTTGCCCTTGGTTTTTCGGGTCGTCTTTGTGATGTCATTTTCTAACCGTTGCGTCACTTCAAGTCTAATTCGGTCTTCACAAATTTGCCGATTTTTAAATCCATTTTCAGAAGATGCGCGAGAAGAAGTCCGACAAAATTTGTATCCACACTAGCCAAGAATGTAGAACATACCACACTCGATTAACATGAATTCGAAGCGTTGAACAAACTGAAATGACGAAGGAAGGATTCAATTCAATTCAATTCAATTCAATTTAATGGTCTAAAAAGCACATAGCTTTACAAAAACCACAGAACAATATGCGAATTACAAATAACATAGGTAGTAAAACGGGGTTTGTTTGCCTACTGATTAGTTCAGGAATCACGTAAAAATACATAGAACAGAAATTGTTTTCAACCGGTTTGATAGGGTAAATATGTATAGTTTACTTGGATGCTATGGTTCAAAGCTTTATCATGCAGAATATATTGTTTCAATGTTTGGATTGGTCGACATGAAGTTGTCCAAGTTCGATTTGAATATATCCAAGTTGGGTGACCTTCATGATAATCTAGGTAGAATATATCGCAAAAGATGAGCAATTACTTCAAGACACAGCAACGTACAGAAAAATAAACGAAGACCTGACAAAACGGCTCGAAAACAAAATCAACGCGACATTGAAGAAATTCAAATTCATGGGACGATTGAATGAATTAGAACAAACAAGTATGATGCCGAAATATTCCACTATACCCAGATTCTACGGATTACCGAAAATACTCAAAAAATGTCCCATTACGCCCAATAGTTTCTTTGCCATAAGGACCCACCTACAAGATACCTAAAGAGCTGTGAAGAAGATTGCAAACTATAGCATCTTTACTTAATGAAAAAGGAATGTAACATAAAGGAAATCGATTGACACAATAGAGTTTATTGGAATTAATCGAGCTTTCTTCAAACGCACTTCAAGTTCAAAAGAATGATATATAAACAAATTCGAGGAACCCCAATTAGATCAACTATTTCCAGCCTAGTTGCTGAAGCAGTTATGTAACGTTTGGAACGAATGGTCCTGCCAATAATCCGACCAAAAATATGGATCCGCTACGTAGCCGTCACTTTCGTGATTACTAAAAGAACAGAACTGCATGAATCATATAGACTACTCAATTGTCTATTTACTGTAATGCAATTTAAAACGAAACTGGAGTTGACGACTGTTTACCATTTTTAGATGTTTAAGTGAAGAAGATAAGCGATTGAACGTTGGAGACCTGCGTCTACAGAAAAAACCCACACAGGGATCAAATACTGAACATTCACAGCCAGCACCCGAGCATTTACAAACGCAGCTGGATCAGAACTCTATTCAGAAGAGCAGCAACTAACTGCAGCACAGATGAACAGAGAAGAAAAGAAGAAGAATATTTGTTCAGAGATTTCCAGAAGAATGGATACCCAAGAAGATTCAGTCAACCCTAACTAAGAAACCGAGGGAAAAACAGAACCAGACGCACTCTGTTCAACATATCTCCGAAATTACAGCCCAGGTACTTCGGCCACTTGGAATCGACATCGCGTATAAATCCGCGCCAACACGCCGCAACCATTTCAACAACAAGAAAGACAAAGTGTTTAAAGAAGAATATCCGAATATCGTCTACAAGATTGCATGCAGAGGTTGCGAAAGGAACTACGTCGGACACACAGTTCGCAAACTGAGCACAACACTACATGAACATCAGTTGGACGTACGCAGACATGACCTGAATTCACTAATCTCAATACATATCGACCAATTCGCGCATCAGTTCGACTGGTACCGCACGACACTATTAGCCAAAGCAGACGACCGCGAGAATTCGTGGATGTGTGGCACTCAACAACAAAATCTCATTAACCAGCATCTCCAACTGGCTGCAACATATGGACCAATGAGAAACCGCTCACGGAGAAGGCATAACACGAACTCGACCAATCCGCAGGAGTGATGGTGAACGGACAGACAAGCCGTATTTAAACCAAAGAATTCAACTACTAGTTGCTTCGAAAGAAGTTTTGCTGATGATGTCATCTAGTCTGATGACAAAACGTCCAACACCAACTACGCAAGCTCGGCGCATACAATTTGAACGTCATGTAATAACCTATGTTTCGTGAACATTCGAACGACAATTGTTCGCCCATGAATAATGTCTCTCATTCACTAATTTAACGTTCGTTTAATAGTAATTGTCTTTAAAATTAGATTTAACGTTCGTAACAGCATGCTCGCCTACTTTTATTGGTAATTGTGGCTACCATAACATTGTACTCAACATATATGTGCCAGTTGTAAATTATTGTTGATTTATCAAAAGATGTTGTTTCAACCGGATCAGTTCGAACCCACACCCCTTTAAGCTCATTTGACTGGCCTTGACTAATTACATATCGTTTTACTTTTAATCCTCTTTCCGAAAATGTTGTCACTCGAACAGATCTCATGCAATTTTTCCTTTGGGTATAGGATTGTTGTCGCTAGTCTTTGTGACACTTTCTAATGTTTCATTGTGCCTCCGTATTGTGACATGTGAATGATGAACTGGCAGATTACCCTAACATGTTGATGAGTAACATTTAAACAAACATCATTTAGAATAGTTTTCTAAGTATTTGATTCGAACTTCTAGGTTTACTGATTGTGATACATTGGTCTCGGCGCCGTTAAACGGCTTTGTTCTACAGACGCTGCACACATAACAGACACCTGGCATTTCAGCATTATTAATAAAAACTACTGCCTCTTTTGTCAAAACTTTATCGCAATTAGTGTGTATCATACCAGAGAACATAACACATGAGGGATGGGGATGTGAGCAACGCAATACATTAACACATGGCTACTTTCGACTTCACACTTACCCGCTTTTTGCTAATTTGACACAAATCACGCGTAGTTTTATTAGGTCCTGACATCCCATAGCAGTTGAGGTCAAGGTCGTCTGATCGTTGATGTGGGCTTTGATGGCTTGCACAGAAACACCTACGCGCGTTTCGATCGATTGACAGTTGAGAGATGAAATTTGTGAGGTTCGTGTGAGAACGTATCGCAATGTATTGGATGCAAATTACCGAGTAAAACAGTCGTGGTGACCGTAGATTTGATCTCACACAAAGGAAACACGGCTTGATGTATTCAGCAGAATAAGATCTTCAGAATGGGACTGCGCACGGCCAAATGTGTGACTATTGTGCATAAAGCTAACTAGGTTATTAAATTAAACAAAATTATGTAGAATTCCGCCTTAATCGATATTTGATCGTCGCGGCTCCGAGTGCCATATTGTAGAGACTTCACCGTCGTCTACCTAGTTAATTGCGTGTCTGAGTAAGTTCAACTGCCTGCAAACTGCAAACGTTCAGTATAAGGCTAAGTGCTACATTGCAATATACCAACTTTGCCAGAGTCCACATTGTGGCCAGTGTCCAACACATGTTTAGCTAACGCTGAGTCCTCGATTAATGTCCCGTGGACATAAAATTAATGCACTTCTTGTGCTCTTCAATCCCCGTATAAAGTTCCCTAGCAGTTTGTCCAATGTACATACCGGAACATTATTTACACCCTTGATTATATAAACACGATTCGTAGAGATGTTTAGAGGTAATTGATGATATATTATGGAAGAAAAGCATCAGATTCATGTAGAGGTACACACAGGCAAGACCTTAAATGCCAACATGAGTTCAGTGATATGTTATTTAAAAGCCTTTAATCTGGTATACAAGTATAACTTTGTTTACCACTTTACCACTGTTTCAAGGCTCACTGAACCTGATCTTACTGTCTCCACCTGATGACCGCAAACAGCCAGAAACCGGTAGTGGTGTGTAAGGGATGGGAATGTGAGCGCCACAATACATTGGTCTTTTATAAGTGCCTCGAGTGCTTGGCCAGGTATCGCTTTGTTAAGCTAAATGCTTTTTAGACCATTACAACTTTGAATCACTTTGAATCACTTTGAATCGCTTTGTGATTCTGTTTTTGAACATCGTCGTTCTTTGTAAGAACCCTATGTTACGGTGTCATACATGTATAACTTTGAAGTTTTATATGTTTTTATCGGCTAGGGAAAGTTGCCTCAGAAATCGGATAATCTTGTTTATATTCATTTTTCCTTAAAATAAATATATGTTGACCGTTTTATATTTAACCGATTTGTAGTTGAACATTTCTTTAAATCGATAAACTGATTTTGGAAAGTTTTAGCTTGATCCAGGTGGTATATCGCATAAGATTGTTAAGCCGTCAGCTTAAATGAGCTGTAAATTACTTTTAAAGTAACGATGTTTCATACCATTGGTGCACGTTAAATGTGCAACACAAAATTGGTCGTACACACTTACCTCAAATCAATAACAATTACGTTCCTCTCTACTACTATCTCATACCAGCATCAAAGCGTTCAACTGTGAGCGTAAACAATTTCGGGAGAGTATACAATCATACGAATGACAATCATGTAAACTAACCTACGAGCAAACCGTACGAACTTTGGGTTAAGTGTTATTTCTAATGTAACAATTTCTTCCAACAGGATATTCGAGACTCGTATTTCAAACCCTGTAATGAACAAATTGAAGAAGTTTGCAACATGCTCAAAGCCGACGCTGATTTCGCTCATGGCACGCACATGATCGGACTCTCACAAGGAGGTCTATTCGTCAGGGCGCTCGCTCAGAGATGTGGATTCGAGAAGCTTGGGGCTATTATATCAATCGGTGGCCCGCAAATGGGCGTTTATGGGATGCCAAAGTGTCGTGACGTTGCATTCATTCACTATTGTCACTTGGTTGAACATCTGCTATCATTCGGAGCATACACCGATTTCGTACAACATCAGTGAGTTTTCCACCGTCATTGTTGCTTCACTCGTCCGATTTTTGTTACACACATCATAGAACATGAGGTCAAATCTCGAACAGGAATAAATTTAGGAATCCGCTGATTCGCATGATATATATGTGGCTTAACATTGTACGAATGTTGATCTATGATCTCGTGTTTTCTCGTCACCACTGAACAAATTTGATAGTTTACATCGCGATATCAATAACATTGTTTTAACGAAGTGTTTACTTACAATGCTCTCAAGAGTATTGCAAAAAGTGCGTGATTGTAGCACTCTAAGTGCTCAAACGCTTCATATTTGCAACAGACCAGCACTTAAATAATTTCTATCGATAATGTTTCCAATTGCTGAGTACGGTATCCACAATTGTGGTGGCCAATAGTGTCAGTTTAGAGGGTAGTGGACCATTACATTCGTAATTCGGTGAGTTTGGAATTCTAAACGTATCAATCACAGCTGCATTGCTGGTTTCGGTAGCATTAATGAAAATCTCCACTGTCGTGTGTCGTGGTTGGATTTACACGTTGTATCTGAACCAGTGGCATTTTCTGGGACATTTAAGAGAATAAGGGTGCGCTTATTGCGATCATTCGTTTGTTTTGATTCGCTTCCGGTGACGATTTTACCCGATGTGACCATGGCACATCAACATATAGACCAGATGTATTTTCCTTGCCGTTCCGTAGCAAGTATATATTCTAAGTCCTTCTCATTTCGCACTACTACCTTGAGCAACCGCGGCTTATCTTGGTGTAGCGCTTTGGGGGGACGATTCAAGGGAGTAAACGAAACTGGGTTGATCGCTTTGTGATTCATCCGAGTACAGTGTTTCAACCATTCAGGCAAGTCATGCTGGTGTCTATTCGTGAATAACGTCTCAGTCGACTCTGGCACGTTGGTGCAGATAACACTAAGCAAAATAACTTTCGAAGTAACTTTGGTTAACGGGGCTTTCGATGTGAGTGGTTATGGCTTTAAGAGGTTTATAGCAACAATTCAACCTTTTTCAGGAGCATGGTGAAGTGGTGGCAAAGTTGAACATCTTCGTTTGTTTAATTTAAATGTTTTAGACTTGATTAGTGGCTTTATAGAATTCTTCATTTGTGCAAGCTTGTTTTCGAGTTGCGACAATCTACTGTCTATTGTATTACGCACTTTTCCAACAGATCAATATATACTCTGGCTACTTCCATTTATATTTCAATTTTTACAGACGTTACAAAAATAACAAACAGATGGATAACCAAAGTGATGTGTTGCTCACATTCCCCGAAATTACACTCCACTACCGGTTTCTGGCTGTTTGCCGTCATCAGGTGGAGACAGAAAGATTAGGTTCAGTGAGCCTTGAGACAGTGGATAAATGGTAAGCAAGGTTATACTTGAATGCCACTGTTGCACAGGGTTCGTACAACGAACCACGATGTTCAAACAGAGAATCGCAAAGTGATTCGTGGTCTAGCACTCAAGGCGCTTATGGATGACCAAAGCGATGTGTTGCTCACATTCCCCGAAATTTCACTCCACTACCGGTTTCTGGGGAATGTGAGCAGCACATCACTTTGGTCATCCATAAGCGCCTTGAGTGCTTGACCACGAATCACTTTGTGATTATGTGCTTGAACATCGTGGTTCGTTATACAAACCCTATGCAACAGTGGCATTCATGTATAACCTTGTTTACCGCTTTTCCACTGTTCCACTGTCTGCACCTGATGACGGCAAACAGCCAGAAACCGGTAGTGGAGTGTAATTTCGGGGATTGTGAGCAGCACAAAACAGATGGATAGTTATTATCGTTCAAAAGCTTTATACTCTCATCAATCAGATTTTCATCACTCGTCACGTGCAGGTGTAAATAGCGAAAAGTACACTCTGCGCTTGGCGCAGAGGTCAACTTGGTTCCACGTCGGTGTCGAGACAACAATCCTCGCGGTCACAGTATGACTGATCGATTTTTTCACTGTGTTGGATCTCGTGACGCTGTTACACGTTTTAGTAGCCTGAATTGGGCCGGCCGTTTGAGAGATGAGCGTTTGGTCGACTGGTCGATATAGCTGCGTTTGAACTGGTGATTTCGTCGGTAACCACACAAGATAGAAAACCGAATCACGTATCAAAATGTGTAGCTTCACGTGATCTTTGCAATGATGGCAAAAACCGTATAATAGTTAGCCGTGGGAAAACTTTTGCGAGCGTGAGCAAACTGATATATTTGTGTCAAAACGGTAACTTTGCTATAATCGAAAGTAACACTCAATTCTTGTAATGGTATAAATCCGAAGAGGTTCAGCGAAGATATGACCAAAAGTGTCAGAGCAACAAAAATGCGACCGCACCTCAGAAAAAAGGTACAAACATTGATTTTGTGATTACCCACATCCATCAATGAACTCAATTCACGATTCACATACTTTATTGAGACCCAAAATGTGAAAAGATATTGTGAAAGCATATTGGACAATTAATAATCGCTGTATTTCAAAGATGCATGCACATTTCACAATGATAATATGTTTTATGAATTTTGAAACAGTATTAGACCCAATTTACCTAACCTTCTTTCACTAAATTTTACAGTCTGGTCCAGGCTCAATATTGGCATGATCCAACAGAGGAATTTGAATTTAGAAACAAATCCCAATTCTTAGCTGACATAAACCAAGAGAATGTAAGTTCAATTAACAATCCGTCGAGTTTTAGCGGGTCAACGAGACGTATCGCACAAACCTGCGACGCGCGCAAGCGTTTGTCATGGTCCGCTTCATGAAAGACACGGTTTTGAAGCCAAGCATATCAGAAGTAAGAAGCTTCTTATTATGCAGACAGTAACGTTTCCATTGTTATTAAAGTCGTGTGTGATGGAAATGCATGCAAATGAGCTTTTTTTCGTAATATTATCGTTTTAATCGAAGTTAAACAATAATTGCTTCTGTTTGAACGAGGTACCTTAAAATTGAACGTGGATTACACTTAAATGCGACACTAGGTGTCCACAAAGCTTTGCAAGCTAATTTGATGTGGTATATGTTTGATTTACTGACACAAAATAATCCCTCTTTAAGCGTGAGCAGTATTTCTAACGTTTACTGAAGTTAAGTGACTGCAATTCCACTGTTATAAGGCTCACTGAACCTAATCTTACTGTTTCCGTCTGATGATGACAAACAACCAGAAACCGTTTGTTGAGGATTTGAGCGAAACTGTACTTTGACTTTAATTCAAGTTCCAATGTGGATAAATATAAATGTACATTTTCTAGAGATGGCATCGCAGCTGATTCGCGTAAAGATCAATTGGACGAAAATCGGGTGCTACAGCATCTCCCAAACCGTTTGTTTAATAAAAGCTCCCAATTAATTGAAAATGACTTGATTGTGTGCTCCATTCCATCTACTGTTACAAACCAAGACTGACTTTGGTCGTTTATCATCATTCGGAAAAAGGTAGAGAATTCAACCATCATATGTTTGTGATGAACATCCATTGTCGACATTTACCGAAGGAGGCCAACATCTGTTGACATCTTCGTCAATGCCTTTGACTGGACCATATTTTTTCCTATAATGAAAATGCACTTGAACCAACCTTTGCTATAGAAACCGCGTTTAGTAGGAGATTTATTCATTGCAACCATGTGTCGAACGCCAGATGGACGGAAGTGAAGGCACTTCGCTTACGGGACCGCACACATGACGTGCATACAAGATGCACATTTCGGCTTTTGAGAATCTTATTTTCTGCTCACCTGAAGTTAGCAAATCTCATGACTTGCTTCGTGCTACTCACGCTGGCCAGATACAATCAGTGTGCTGGATATCCGCTTGGTTTGAAACAATGAAGTAACGATAGACTAAGCTTGATTATTAAACTTGCGTATATGCAAGATATGCACAACCAATCTATTCAACCATACGAAAACACTGGGCTAGTAAAACGCGTGCTTGCATTGAACAATGTCTATTCATCCTAAGTTAGCTTATAAATCGACGTTTCTAATTGTGAAAGAATTATAATTTTATTCACGGTTTTATTCAACAGTGGTTCGGGTATTATGACCCTATGAGCAGCGAGAAGGTGCATACTTTGGAGGAATCCCAACTATACAAAGAGGTGAGTAATAGGATTTGAGATTCCATTGGAATATCCTATCTTTTCCTGAAAATTTCAATTTGTCCCACTAAATAATTTTTCATGGATCATGATGCTATATTAGGCATTCAATCAAGAAGTCAGTTCACACTAGGTGAAACATCATTCCGGTCTTAACGTCTAATACATTGTGACTAGAGAACACTAGTTTTGACGTCGATCAAGTCACCCCGCTTTCCGTACAGCCGTCGATTGTTTTATGATGCACACCGTAAGTACAATGTGGAACACGTTAACCACAATACAGGAAGGCGCCAATTCGTCAAGCGCAATCGATAACAAATCACACACACAGTCACCTTATGAATAAAGGCATCACTCCGATCTGATATAATAGACGATTTCGTGTCAAACGTTTCCATTGGAGCCAACGCAATGTTGGGCACTTTAGACCTAACTTGATCAATTGCATATCAATCAATAGCTTGTTACATTCTCCATTAGGTTTCCTTTCTAAAGGTGTTGTCACTCGAATAGTTCTCGTAAGATTATTCAACATACAAGATTCAAGAACTTATGGTATAAAAACTTGTAGCTGTACAATACCATAGGATATTTGTATAAGGACAATAAATATATACAAAAATTGAGGTATTAGGAAGATCAACGGTTTTGTAGTTAGAAAAAATATCATGTATTATCTCGGTCTGTTGACAAATATTCGTTAGGATAATTAACGTGTAAAGTTGCTCAGTTAAGTTATATAAACGGGACAAAGGGCAGAATTACTACGCATAAATATATACAGTTTGTTCTTTAAAATCATGATCTTTCGAAGCAACTTTTATTATTGTGGCATTCGAGGTGGACGGTTTTGGCTTTAAGGCGTATTTAACACTCTCCTGGGTGTACTGTTGAAACAATTTAACCTTTTTAGGAGCATGGATTGGTGGTTGTGAAATTGAGCAAATTCGTTTGTTCAATCTAAATGTTTTATGCTTGATTAGTGGCTCTATAGAATTATATTTATTTTCGAGTCTCTGCAGTCATTACAAAAATAACAATCGGGTGAATAATTGTCATCTTACATGAGCCATACACACTCATCAGTCAAAGTCTCGTCAAAATTCCCATGTACGTGTATCCGCAAAAAGTACATTTAACCGAAACACACTTACCGGATCCAGGCCACGAAAGTTTCGTGTCACTGTCGGGTGAACAATCCTGGTAGTCACAGCCGGATCGATAGATTTCCTTGTCTGTGTGTTGAATCTCGTGACGCGGTCACACGTTTTGGTAGACTGAATTGGGGCGGCCGGCTGAACGCTGGGTGTTAGATCGACTGATCGAGTTGGCTGTTTTCGAACTTGTGATTTTGTAATCTAACAAAAATAATCCCGATAACTCGTGAACTACAAAAGTTAGAATACAAAATCGGGTATCAAAATATGTAGCTTGATGCGATCTTTGCAATGATAGCAAAAATTTGTACGATAATTAGCCATAGAAAAAGTTTGCGCGCTTGAGATGTTTACGACAAGTTGATAACTTTGCTGCTGATTGTCTGATAAGTTCGAAACGTATGAATTGCGATGGCTATTTTCGAGATTAACACAGTGTTCTTAAAATGATATAAATCAGAACAGATTCTGCGAAGATTTGAAACCATGTGACGTCTGGGTTTGTGACTTTACCAATATTCAAGAATTTGTGATATAAAAAAGCTCGTAGCTGTACAACACCATAGGAAATTCGTATAAGGACAATGAATATATATATATATATATAATAAATTGAGGCACTACGAAGATCGACAGTTTTGCAATTAGAAAAAATGTTATGTATAGTCTCGGTATGATTGAAAAATTTTCGTTTGGATAAAGGTCATGTTATATAAACGAGATGTAGGGTGGAATTACTACTCATAAATATATCCAATTTGTTCCTGAAAATCCTTTCACTCGATGATTGTACAACATCTGACGTTAGGGAGTTCCATAAGAAACAAACGCTCATCGAATAGAAGAACCGACGGCAGTTCCGGTGAGAATGTGGAATATCAAATGCCAGAAAGAGCGATATTATTTTCGCAATAAAATTGTGTCAACTGAAGGATACTCATTAAGACCTCTGTTTCAAGTGTGTGGTGAGAAAGTGATACGCGGACATACCATATCCATTTAAATCCCAAGTTCACGTATTGTTTGTTAGTGCCATTCTTCGAATTAGGCGCTATCTTTTTCTGGAATTCCCTACTTCAATAGGTAGTGGAACGGCTAAACTTAGCGATGGAATAGTCGTTAATCTCTTATCTTATTACCAGTTAGTTGTTCAACTTAGTTCATACATTTCCGGAATTCGAAGTTTTTTTTAACAATCTGCTTTAACTTAACGGTTAGCAAATCTTTAATTTTAAGATATGAAGACTTTTCGGTACTGTTAGTACTATCAGCATTTTCAACACTGCGACTTTCGATATAGCATGATGGATAATCATTTACACTCAGCAAACTTCGTAACAGCGTATGGCCTTGTGTCAAATTCAATTCAGCGCAAATCTGACTTGCTCGTATGAACACGATATTTGCCAAGTTGCTTTCCAGCTCCATTAAGACTGCGTACATAAAGTGCGTATATTGGGCAGACCATGCTGATGTTCGAAAAACCGTCTGGTCATGATTTCATCAGGTCTCGTCAGTAAAATATGGAGAAGAGCCAATCTTCCATTGTTTTCCAGTTTGTAAGTATCACGGCCATCAGTAAAGTTAATGAGTAACTTTAAACAGTCAATTGAAAAAAAACATCATTCATATACATATTAAGATCATAATTACCGCATTCGATGGTCCTTACTCCAGTTCAGTACTATAGGTATGCCCATGACAACTTCATTGGTTTGATGATAACTTTTGACATTGAAAAGAACGCAACGATTTGAAAGAATTGCTATTACAATGTACAATGAATGCAACGTTTATTATCACCAAAACTGCGGAACACTTGGCTCAGTTGCGCTGATTGGAATAGAATTAACGAAATTACGCATGAAAGAGAATAGGCAATAGTAAGCTTTCCGTTCAAAATACTATTCCCAGTATCTGCAACCAAATATATTAGCTGGTCGCCTTATGCTTCTGTTATGCTTGTGTGATCGCGGATCATATTATAAGAAAAATATATTTCAAATATTAAGTTGCTCCAGAGAATGTAGTTTAAGCTCAGCAGCAGTAGTATATCGTATTTAACCGACAAGTGAGGAGCGCTCAATTGTAGAGTTTTCCTTGAACATAGATCGGCATATTGCATTTTTGTGTTCTCTAGATATCAGAATAAGATTGAACCTGTTCGTTAAAAACGATTCAGATAACTTGCTGTATATCAGAGCAGAACTGACAGACTGATAACAAGTGAATCGATTCAGCGCGCAGATGCTTGGCGAACACGTTGAATTCCAAAGCAAAATGTAAAATATCCATAGTGAACCGTCCCCTCCCATTGATAACTGAACTTTCATTTTTATTGTGGCGCTCTCATCCCCATACCTTACACACCACTACCGGTTTCTGGCTGTTTGCCGACATCAGGTAGAGACAGTAAAATCAGATTCAGTGAACCTTGAAACAACGGTAAAGTGGTAAACAAAGTTATACTTGTATACCACTGTTAAATAGGGTTCTTGCAAAATACGACGATGTTCAAATACAAAGTGATTCCTGGCGAAGCGCTCGAGGATATTACTTACGTTTCAGCCTGGCTATCAACGTATAGAATTGTGACTGCTGTATCTTTGCTAAGCTCAACCGGATATACTATGTGGTTTTGTGTTGATAGAGTTCAATGAAAAAGTGAATTTGGGAAGTTAGAATACGAAGGCATCCACTTTAACATCTAAACCAATTTTTGTTTAGCAATTATATTAATAATCTTATCAGCAGAGATTCCATTTATGCACACAGACTGCCTCAAAACACATGTTATTTCACCCCAGATGTGCTAGGGTCTGACGGTTACTGGACCCTCACATCCTAATCGGGCTCAACGTTAGGAAGAATAATGCAAAATGAAAAGGAATAAATTTATTCGCCCCAAATTGTGTATGACCTCGATGTTGTTATTTTAAGCAGTTTGCATGTATGTTAATTAATGTTATCGTTTAATGCTCACGGTATCAAATGAACCATTCATTCGCCTTAATTTCCACAGGATCGACTCGGATTAAAAATGCTCGCCGACACAAATCGACTGCATTTTCTGCAAGTGGACAGCGATCATTTACAATTCGGCCTCAAGTGGTTTGAAGAAGAGATTGTGCGTAAATTTATTGTGAAAACTGAACAAAATTAACTTTTTATTTCGGAAATCTGTTGAAGTTGATTGATTTCAATTTTTTGATATGTATAACTGTTTACATAATTTAATATTCAACATAAAGCAATTGCAGCTATGCACGATTTTTTCTACTAGGTTTTGTTTTCCAGTGTGAGATACATCGTTGTATGAGGTTATACATATCATTTGTGCATCAAGCCTAAACATGTTCAAGGCTGAACTTGATAAGTAAATGTTTTCAAGGATTCAAGGATTTGTGGTTAGAAAAGTTAATACTTACTTAACGGTATGAATAAAAACATGGAAACTACAATGGTATAAAAGCAATAGAGTATATCAAAGAGTAAGGCTCACGAATGATGTTCGTTTGCAAGTGCAAGTCCAATTGCGCTTTAAAAATTGACAGGCAAGGAGAGTCCACCACATGTTAGGGTAGGGAATTCCAAAGAAATATAGTACGTACGGCGAAAAAAATGGCGCCGACAATAAATACGGACTGAGAGCAATATTTTTTCGCAGCCAAGGAGCCCAGACCTCTACCGCATACTCCATCGTAGGGCGAAGGTAGACATTCATTATCCTTCCCGAGAGAATCTTCCAAACATTCTTCGATAGATAACTAACAATCTGTTGGCCCGTCGATATATATTCTTGCAGAGCACTGTGCTCTTTATGTTTCCGCTAATCCAAGATCTTTTTCTAACGAGCTCCATGCTAGGTTTTCAGTTCAATATGTCCAAATCAAACTAAATCAAACCTCGCGCCTGAATACACGCGCTGACTTTCCATATTGATAAACATGTGTTGTTTTTATGCATTCCCTATATTTTTAACCTATGTTTACTGTAAAGTATTTGCTTTTTGGACCATTAAAACTTTGAATTACTTTGAATTACTTTGAAATAAATATGTCAGTATTTACATTTATCAAAACCAAAAAACAGTAATTTAATTCTACATTGTTTCGCTTCAGCAAATCAGTTTTCCATTACATTCAACCTTTTACTTAACAGTCATTAAGTGAAAACAAACAGTCCTTTTCAAAATTAGAGGATAACATTTTTTACAATTGGGGCCGCGGTAAGAAGAAAAAAGAAGAAGAAGAAGAAGAAGAAATTGACTTTATTCGTTTAAACAAATTTTCAGCATTTGCGAAAATTTCGCCAAAATTATTTTTAAAATGACAAACAGGTCACAACCTCAGGTTACAATTTGTAAAATGCACGATATTTTTTGTCCATCTTGATTGAAACCTCTGGACAAAAGCTTCAATATAAATCACGTAATTCGTTCAAACAGTGCGCGTCCCAAATTGACCTCCGTTGATAGAAAATCAGGATGCATTTCGTAACCAGATATCGCTGAAATGTAATGAAAAAATCGGATAAAAACGTGTGGAGAAATTAATTTTATGCGCGCCGGATTTGAAGGTCCCACATTTCGAGGATATCAATTTCGACGTAGTGGTGTGTAAGTGATGGGGATGTGAGCACCAAAATATATTGGTCATTTATAAGCGCTTCAAGTGCTTGACGAAAAATCACATTGTGATTCTGTATTTTAACATCGTGATTATTTGTAAGAACCCTGTTTAACAGTGACATACAAGTATAACTTTGTTTACGACTAAATTACTGTTTCAAGGCTCAATGAACCTGATCTTACTAACTCCACCGGATGACGGCAAGCAGCCAGAAACCGCTAGTTGTGCGTAAGGGATGGGGATGTTAGCACTAAAATATAGAATGTGATTAGTGTTGGCCTCCTTTGGTCGACGCCGACCTTGGATGTACATCACAATCGCATGAATTTTCATGTTCTACAGCTTTTTGAATGACTAAACAGTCCGATTCGGGATGAACAATCTCTCCCGCAGCGCTTGCAACGATAGGTAAATCTCTGTTGTATGCCGGTGGCGTGATCTGCGTTCAGCAGCCAATAGATATATCTGCTCCTTCCCAGCCTGTCCAAAGCTAGTCACGTTCACCCACGAATCCCGAAACACACGAGAGCCTATTGGTCCAATGCGTTTATTACGCACATGACATACGCCTATTTCATATAGAGAAATCACGTAACCATAACACTGACATAAATCACGTCTCTCCCATTCGTAACTTCTATCCGATTAGTCAATTGATTTCGTGCTAATCGGTACATTTTAAACCCTCACCACGCAAGGCTTGTTCAGCCGATCACGACAAACTGTATATCGTTCGTTTGAGGCAGAGATTCTCCATCTCATGAATGTGTGGCTGTTACCGCTCGGATAATTCTCACACAATCCTTCCAAAACTTCAATTCTTGCGGGTTCGCGATTGTCGTCGTCGGTTTTTTCGGAGCTTCCTGCATGAAGTTGTATCGGAGGATGCTCTGCATATCTTGCTGAAGCTCGTGAATAGCGCTCATCGATCCACCCAACATCACAACAATATCACGTCTACCGCTTCGCTTCAAAGTAACCATATTTAAGCGCTGGCCCTATAGGCCTCAATGGTTGATAAGGAATAAAAATATCTTGCAAATCGTTACAAGTGACTTTTCTGAAGGCCGTATGTATGTACTGCCGATGAACATGGGTGGATTTCATGTCATTGACAACGAAAAGCATATTCACTTTGTTAGCTTAGCTTTATGATAAAAGTGTTTTTATGAGGAAATTTTAAGCTAAAATAGCATTTCATCAGACCGAATTCAACATCCATAACCTGGAGGGCAGTCCATCTCAAGGGAAGGAAAACCGTTATTCCAACCTCCTTGCCTTGCGGCATACCGGATTGCGGGAAAGGCTTTGGGAGTGAACCCTGAGGAAAAATCCTTGCTGCCTTGCAGGTTGCACCTGGTCGTGCAGAGGCTAGAGAGGCGTACTCGAACAATCGCCGAGGCACTTCAAGAGAGGCGCAAGAACCCTCAAAATGGTCACCGGCTTTCGTGAAGGAAAAAAACCGCTGCCTTGCGGGTAGACTTTTGAGTCAAAGGCTCCGGGTGGGGTCCCCTAAGCTAACCCCCTACTTCGGCCTTGGCAACCGGGTAGTATTTCCGCCTTCCAACAAGAACATGGAACCTACATTTTTCTCATCATGTACCCTCTTCATGGTCTACTTGTTGTCACATCGTCCTGTACAAGACTTGTTTAATAATAAATAATAATATACATAAGCATTAAATACAATTGACGAAAGAGGTAAAGGCTTACACATGTATAAAAATCAAAATAAAGTGCCTTTTTGAACAATCTAAAGAAAATAACAACATTAATCCACATCTTATTTTTTATATACCTAAAATACAACACTTAACCGCATACTTTCACGTTGTCCGAAATTTGAAAATGTAACAAACATTTTTCTCAGATGGGAAATTCCAAATTATATTTTTAGCAGAATGCATCCAAGATATTTCGATTGTTATATTTGGTCCATATGAGGAAAATGTTCCTTGAAACGTTTCCTAGGATCTAAGTACCAAAATTAAAGGAAAAAATCCTTTGATTTTTCTCGCTTGATTCCGTGGTCTACGTTCGG
Organism: Atriophallophorus winterbourni; assembly: GCA_013407085.1. NCBI lineage: Eukaryota > Metazoa > Platyhelminthes > Trematoda > Plagiorchiida > Microphallidae > Atriophallophorus > Atriophallophorus winterbourni. The sequence goes on from JACCGJ010003206.1 coordinate 94,564, forward strand.
GTGGCTGGCTTGAAACTTTTCAAGATGGTACGTTTGAAATCGTGGTAATTGATGCAGCCCTTCATGTCTGAATCGAAACTCGTCAGCAAGTGATACAAGTCATCCCGGGAGAGCTGAACACCCCGTTTGCGTAGAATTTCGTCTATCTCTTTCAGTCCGATCGCTCCTTGTTTGTTTGTATCGAATTTGTTAAATGCTTCTTGTAACGTTCGCCATTGACTGGTACACTGTAAAAAATAAACCGACAGAGTCAGACACTTTGCAAAAATCCATGATAATCTAACGAGAAAAGTAACGAGCCCCATACAAAACTTACAGCGTTCTTGATTTCACCAATGACATCGGCGAATCCAATCTTTTCACCATTTCGCTGTGATTAAAAGCAAATTAAAGATTAGTTTGTGAGTTCGGATACGAAATTAACACACATAGTTACACAACCAAACTCAATAGTCTATTTGTAATGTTTTTTGTCATTCACAATTGACATTCTTATCGTGAGTGGCGATGATGCATGATTTAGCGCTAATGAAAATCGATTCCAATGTGCACTATTTATTATTATTAGTCTATGCGTTTGATTAGAATGGATCCCATTCCAATTTTGTCTAGTTTTGAATCAGTCTCATGCGATGTATTACATAATTAAAAATATTCCAGGTTAACTCGTGTTTGTTTTGAACATTACCATAGGATTGCCAAGTGATAGTCATATTACTGGGAATTGTCATAAAGTAACTAGAAATGAAGTCTATATTGAATATGTAATTGCAACAGGGATACATGAATCAGCCGCAGCGGTTGATGACCTTTCGAACATACGATACATTGTGTGCTATTGTGGAAGTGTGAAGCCTATCATCGATGAGTTCGAAACCCGTGGGAGTGACGTGATTAAAGCTGGGTTGGGTGTTTTGAAGCCAGTGTGAACATCGTAATCGACTCTAAACAGGATATGCAATTTGGCAATTACCTACCCCTTCACCCCTTACTTGATCGTACATTACTCTTCGGGAGTTATACTCATGTTAGCGGCGTTCACATAGACAAACAGTATCGGTCAACCGGAAGCCTTTGCTTGTTCAACAGCCAAAAGCAGTATATGCTTCTCACCGGCCTGAAGATGACGTTCGCATTATGCCCTCAAAGTGAGAGGGCAAAAGCAAGTTTTCCCAACTCATCGGGCTAATCCCAGAGCGATCATATCTCGAATACAACGCTAATGCGGCCTTCGCAAAGGCAGACTACTGAAAATCAATGGACCATTCTCAAATCACTAGTTAGTTTTCATCAAACTACAACAGTAAGTAACTGTGAAAATTTAAAGTAATTGCTAGAATTTTTAATTATTATTACAGTGTTCAAAGTATAAATATTTGCATTTGTTTGTATCCACAGAATTCACACAACACTACATGTTTCGGGTTCAAGATTCAAGATTCAAGAATTTATGGTCACAAAAAGCACATAGCTTCACAATTACCATATCATAGTAAATATGCGTTCAATTAGAGGTATAAAAAAATCAATTATACGATGTCACTGGAGTCAAGTAATATGCTTACCCTGAGTCAATACACAGGCATCGTCAAATCGTTATGTAACAAATAATTGTCCAAGGTTCGAGTGAATGTTTGGATACAGGGAGATGTGATAATTGCTTCGGGAAGGGCATTCCACAGGAAACAGACACGTACCGAATAGAAATATCGGCGACAATTAGTACGGGAATGGGGAATTTGTAGTGCCGCTGATTGGCTACGTGTAATTCCTGATTCACGGTATTTGAACAAATGTTTGAGTGGATGATCTGGAGTATTCAATATCTTGTAAGTAATGATAACGTCACTTCGAAGTCTACGTTGAAGGGGAGTGAAGAGCTTTAGCTTTTTCAACCTTTCCTCGTATGTAAGGTCTCGAAAACCACGCACGAGTTTAGTTGCACGATGATATATCCTGTCAAGCAAGAATATATCTTTTTTTCATCCACGGAGTCCATGCTTGCGATGCGTGTTCCATTGTGGGAATTAAGTAGGCCTTCATGATTCTTGGCAACTTTACAGGCGTAAAGGTTCGGAAGATCCGTCGAAGCATACCTAGAAGCTTTGAAGCACGCTTGTAAATGACCTCACAATGCACGCTGTTCTTTAGGCTGCCACATATCCAGACTCCAAGATCCTTCTCCGATTCCGTCCAGCTCAAAATCTTCTGCCCAAAGTGATATTCGTACTGAAAGGGCTTACCGATTTGCAGTAACTTGCTTTTTTGAAAATTGAACGGCAGTTTATTTGTAACTGACCATTCGTGTAGTGCATCTAAATCACTTTGCAGTTTTACGCAGTCTGCAGTTGATTTTATTCGCATCCAAAGTTTAACATCATCCGCAAAAAGAACTACCTTGCATGAGAGTGTCTCAGGTAAATCATTGATGTAAACTAAGAAAAGCACTGGACCGAGAACGGAGCCTTGCGGTACACCACTGGAGGTATTAATGGCTCTTGATTGTACCCCGTTAACTCGAACGGTTGCTTTGCGCCCATTGAGGTAGCTTTCGAACCACACGAGTAGCTGCCCGTCAATACCAATCTGTTTCAGCTTCCGTAGCAACAGGAAGTGATCAACTCTGTCGAAAGCTTTCGACATATCCAGATAGCACGCGTGCACACTGTCTCCTGCGTCAACCGTTTGGGTCCAATCGTTTAAAACCGTCAGCAAGTTTGTCAAGCAGGAGCGAACTTTACGAAACCCATGCTGGGCGGCAGATAGTATATTTTGTGATTCCAAGTGATGAACTATATTTTCCGTCACTATGCGCTCCATCACTTTGGATATCACGGGGAGTAGGGTGACAGGACGGTAGTTCGCGGGATCTGAACGGCTACCACCCTTATAAATGGGTGAAATTACTCCTGTCTTCCACTCTGTTGGCACCACTCCTTCGGTTAGGGAATGCTGGAACAATTGGCATAGTGGTTCACACAGCTGCTGGTCACAGGATTTAAGTAGTGCTGGTGTTATTCCATCGGCTCCAGGAGATTTCCTAGGGTTCAGTCGACACAAGTGTCTTCGTATAATCGCTGAATTAATCTCAATATTATTCAGTTGTTGAGATACAATCGATGTCAGTAAATTCTCATTCGCCCCAACCGTTATCGGGCTAAACACATTTGCATAAAATTGAGCGAGAGTATCAGCCGTTTCCTTTGCTGTGACTGTTAATCCATTCTCAGAAATAACAGGAAACACCCCTGGTTTCACACTGGACGAGCATTGACAATCCGATAGAGAAGTTTAGGGTTTTCTTCCATTTTCAAAGACAGAGAGCGATGGTAATATTGCTTGTCCTCTTTGACGAGAGCATTCACTTTGTTACGAATTTTAGAAAATTGCTGCCAAGAGGCATCAGTTCTGGTCTTTCGGTGTTCAGTCCAAGCAAAGTTTCGTTTCCCGAGCCATTTTTTGGTGCGACTGCGAAGCTTAAATCGGAAGTCACTTGCCCGTCGTTCATCAACAAATCGCGAATTATGATCTATGTTTGACTGAAGTATTTTCGTGAGCTCACTGCATTGTGTTTCGGTGTTGTGCTGATTAAGTTCTTGCCAATTTACTAGCCCAAGCGATCCACGTAGACCAGCGTAGTCGATCTTTCTGAATTGTTTGGAGGACGCACAAACTCGTCTAGCACTGCAAACAAATTCAAAGGCTAGCACCAGATGATCACTCCGACCGAGGGGCGCAATGTAGTCAACACCCTCAACTGCTGTTTTCTCTGAAGTAAAGATTAGATCCAAAATTGATGGCACTCTGATCCTCTTCTATGAGTAAAGTCAAACACATGATTATGCAGTGGAATCATGTCGATCACCTCACGAAATTTGTGATCAAATGTGTGTATAGGGTGATCGGATCTGGCAAAGAGATGAGGAAGATTGAAGTCCCCGATAAGTAGTGATTGCGAGCTACGCTTCTCTCCGGCGTAATTTAGCGCTTGTAATAACCTGTCATTTTGAGTATCATTCGAGGCTGGAGGGCGATATATGATTCCAAGAATGCAATCGTCCTGTGACACATTCGTGAGACTGCACCAGAGGGTATCTTCGAAATCAAGGTTTGGATCGTGAATTTTCATGCACTGAAGCCGTTCGTGACAGTATAAAGCCACACCACCACCTTTTCTTGGGCGATCGTTCCGTATTAGCATCATGTTGGGGATTAAATGTTCACTATCAGTCATACAGGATTGAAACCAGGTTTCAGTAACAGCAACGAGGTCTGGCGTGTATCGTTTGCACAGCTCGGTCAGTTCAGTCAATTTGTTGAACAAACTTTGAGCATTGGTATAGATGCATTTAAGTGAGTTTTTAGAATGTAACACCGAGTCAGTATTAGTATTTATTGGTCCGACGATGTCGACGTCGGACCGAGATCGTTTTTTGAAGCAATTGGAAGTAATTTCTCGGGCGAATTTGCACCAGTTTCGGCTAATTGCGTAATTGAGGGCTCCAGGTGGACCTGAACAGCGGCTTTTGAGTTGCACAGTCTAACGTTTTCAGGTAACCTGTTTCTGTTCACTTTTAGCTTGCTTCAGACATCATCTGCCATGCTACTTGAAAGAAACGTAACCTTAAGTGGATTTGCCCCTTTCCCGTTGTCAGTTTCTTCCGACTAACCTATAGTAATGCATCTACGTTCGACCATTTTGCATTGCATATGTTTAATACAACTAATACGTTTTAGTATCACTATACATTTATATTGCTGCACTAGTTTTTTGTAATTTTTCTTGTTCTAATCTTGTTATCTAGCGTGAATTTTACGATGCAACATAAATTAGATAAAGCATTCGTACGTGACAATGTGTTTTCATGAGTTCGAAACGCATCTTTTGAAGAAAGATGATCATTCTGCTTGTATAAAGAATAGACTGGAAAATTTAGGACAAAAGAAGCTTTTGGCGCCTTTCAAGATTTATGGGATGCATAATCCAAGGTGAAATATCTCGTAAGGAAAACGTTATAGAACTGGATACAGCAAAATTTTCATGGAATACCATAACTTGAAAAGAGTACAGGCTTTGGAATAGTTGAAATTTTCATAAATCTTATTGTAAGTGATTGAAAAACGGTTGATGTAGCTCATGAATATACATCTCAATCACACGATGATTTCTTATTCTATCACGTTTCACATGACTAAAAAATCGGGAGAAACAATTTATCCACATTATTAGAAGTATTACCCGTACCGGTCAATCAGTCCGGAGCCATTGCAATCTCAGGTCATCAGAAAACAACCACCCTTGCAGGATTTGCTTCGCTGAGCGCAACTTTGAAAGCTCGCTCGAATCGTGCATCAAGTTAAGGCTCACACATACGCGTGGCATCGATCTTATGCGTACAGTTCAATGTTGGTCGGCGAAATCTATTCGGGTGAAACTTCCGCTTTGCCCAATGATCAGAGTTACCATTTATGCTTTAGTATGACCATGTGGGTGGTATGCGTTTCAGCGGAATAAGATCAAGACTATGGCAGTGTTGAAAACGTTTATGTTTTCAGGAGACTTTATGTTATCATTTTGTTTGAGACACAAAGACTGAAATGTTTGACAAAAACCTCTGACGTTTCTCGTGGCTCTTATTGATAATGATACTCAATATATATAGATACCTAGTTGTGGATTATAAAGCGCAAGCTTTGCAAACATCGTTTGATGCACGTACAAGATAATCCATTGGAATGTAGCAGCTCTTTTACAAAATGCCACAATTGTAATGCTATGCATTTAACATTGTGATTATCCATTATACGTCAAAGATATTTCAGATGAATTGTCACCGAATTGTCAGAAATAATGATTAGCAAAATGGTTGAGTAGATCTATTTGAACATGAGATATGTTTCAATCCACAGCTAGTTCAGATTCACGTCCAATAAATACAAACACTTAGAAAAGTACTGTGTACACCGTTGACTGGAATAAAATGATTGTTGTGGGTTAAGACAAAATCATTCTGAGTTTTCCTGTCCTTTTTCTCATTTTATTCTTTCAACGAGATCAACAAGCGCCGCATGCCAAGTTAGGATATTGTTATATATAAAAGTTGGATTAATGATGTTAAACAAATTGTAGAATTATAAACACATTTCGCATCTATTGCAGCGCTTATTGCGAAAACAAAATATAATTACCTGATTGGTGAATTGATATGTTCTTTCGTCGAAAGCAGTACCGAGAACTTGTTCTTTTGGTAGAGTCTTGGAGAAATACTTCATGAAATTGCAATAGTTTACACTACATATTGAAAAGAAAATGTGTGAGAGCTCACATAGTGATACCAATCTAATAATCTAGCTAAATTTCAGCATAACTTATAATAGCTATTGTGAAATCACGCAGGTCATACATGGAAATAAAGCTAAATGATTTCTAACCCTAAAAAGTTTGAACTTTTAAAGCCGTTTTAAAATGTGGCTGGTATAGCCAATTCGTTCAATCTGGTAAACACATTGTATGAGTGAATTCAGTGAAAAGCACAGGTTTGGACAAAATATTTACGCTTTTACGCTGTTCCATAAGTTTCTGATATGTATCTTGTGTCCAAACTTCGAGCTATATTTCTTGGATGAGTATATGCTTGCTGTCAAACAAGCTTTTTGGAATACACAGTAATATATATAGCTACAAACGATATGTGAAATTGTCACCTACATTGTACATGGTGAATACAATTTAAATAATATGAATATGCTGAAATATTCTGTATATTCAAACGTTCTTGTTCTTGTTCTTAAAAGACATTTGAAATTCAAAGGTAGTGTTGGGCAAGTGTTGTACAAACAACCTGTTCAACCACATGCCCACATATGTGCGGATGAAGTGAAACCCTTGGTTTTGGACGAAAAATTCATATATACATATTTCCATCTATCCATATTCCATCATGAATACATTCTTAAGACCAGACATGGAATACGCTGTGCAGCATTGGTCTCCGTGGCTCAAGGAGGATGTAGAACTTATGCAGCGAATCTATCACCGCTCAACAAAACTAGTTCATAGCATCCGAAACAAGCCTTATAAATAAAGGATACCTCAACGGAATCTATTCAACTTTCATTATCGACGGATCTGTGGAGACCCTACCCTATTTACACAATTTTCAATACCCCAAACCATCCCTTACAGGATTTATTCACGCGAAGGGAGACGAGAAATTATCGCACCCATGAATACGTGCTGGCGGTATACCATTCCAACCCGAACTGTAGAAGGTATTTTATTCTGTCCGCGTCTGTTTTACTTGGAACAGTTTAGCTTCTACCGTTGCTCACTCCACTAGCTTGCATGACTTTAAAACGAAATTTGAAATTTTATTCAATTATTCGTTTCCCGAATACCTCTATACTGTTTAATCTAACTGCTGATCTGGTTTTTATACACGCATATTTTTTTAAATTTCTACCACCCTATGGTTATCGATAAGCCTGTTGCTTTTTAGACAATTAAAACCTTGAATGACCTTGAATTACTTAACTCACAACCGGTTTCATGCTATCGATTGGAATATGTTTGGGACCGATCGTGTATTCATAATGCAAAGAAATTTGAGTGGAATCGGTTAGAGTAGTTTTTGGGTAACGTTTCACTTCTGACACAGAAGCTTCGTCAGACCAAGGGTGATAGTCAGGACAGGGAACATGATTAAGTAGTAGTCAAACCACCACCACTTATTTGACCTTACCGCTAAACAGCCTATAGTACGCTTACCGTGTGTCACGTCTCGTGGGAATGACCAGGATCAGTGGTCGATTTTCCTACTAGTGTTTATCCATATCAATTAGGCTGTTTAGCGGTAAGGTCAAATAAGGAGTGGTGGGTTGACCGCAACTTAATCATGTTCCCTGTCCTGACTATCACCCTTGGTCTGACGAAGCTTCTGTGTCAGAAGTGAAACGTTACCCAAAAACTACTCTAACCGATTCCTTTCAAATTTCTTTGCGGTTTCATGCTGTTTGCACTGAACAAGTCAAGACAGTACTATAAGGATCCGCATACTTTGAAACAAAAGAGAAACGCTAAACAAAGTTGGCATTTTGGAGCCATTGTTTGATAAGGATGGCAGGATTCCAAACATCTCTTAAACGGTCGCGGTTTGTGTGTCTGATGGAAAAGTATGCAGTTATGAATTGATGCTTATAAAGTCAGATTTTTATTAATAAGTAGTATATGACGTTCGAAAAGCAGGACGGGAGCACACGACCGGTTTCGCAGTAATTGCCGCTCACTGCCTAATAAAAAGCTAAATTTCAATGTGCAAATGAGGATTTATCCTAGAAATCGCAAATAAATGGGTTCAACACAAAGTCAGAACGGCGTTCGAATATCAGGTCACGGATACGCATACCTGATGAGCGGCAATAACCGAGAAACCGGTCGTGTACTATCGTCCTGCTTTTCGAACGCCATATACTACTTCTTAATCAAAATCTGACTTTAAAACAAAAACTACCATCATGCACTTATTGGAATGTTGCAAAAACATTCCAAACAGTTACCGGTGCTGCATTGCACCGACTGTGGGACTTAGATTAGTCCCCACATAAAAAGCTAAATTTCAATTTGCCAATGAGGATTTATCCTCGAATTAGCAAATTATTGATTATATTGTTCAATCTCAAACTCAACTGAGAAGCTGATGCATTTCACGATTTTTTCCTCAATATGAAATTAACTATTGCTGGTTTGAAATATTCGATAGCAACATCGTTGTGGTTAGCCTTTTAGAACATAGATTGACATGTTATTCAAGTTGCGAAATTCTCAATGTCCAACATACTAATCTTTCTCTCGTGACGCGAATCCACCGCATAAAGTGTGCAGTTCTTTTTCCGAAAGTGGGATATTGAATTGCCGCAGAATATTCTGAAAAAGGATTCACATAGTCATGTTAATTGTCTAAGATAGTTATGAATAAAGGGATGAATGTCATACACCAAATGTTGCAATCTTTAGTTTTTTGCAAAATCCACCTATGGATTGCTTTTGACCGCCTTCAGTCGATTTCGACCATGGATGCACATTGCAATCGCATGTATTTTCATGTTCCACAGCTTTTCGAACGATTAAACAGTCCGAATCGGAAGAAACAATCTCACCCGCAGCGCTCAATCGGCGTCAGTTGCACGCCGACGGCGTGATCTGCGTTCAGCAGCCAAGAGCTGTATCTGCGCCTCCCCAGCTTGCAGACGATGCTTTACACAATGCCTTCAAGAGCAATTTCTTCCTAACTCGAAGGGTCAATGTCAAGAGCAAAAACGCATATTTCCCAACTTCCTTCAAAAACGCCTTCGGAGTGATGTAATACTTACATTTAATCGAATACGGCGAGTCACGAGAGACACTTACAGCCACTCAAAATTCCCCATTCCCGTATTAGCTGTCGAAATTTTGTGTTCTGTACGAATGTTTCCTGTGGAATGCACTCTCCAAAACGTCAAAACATTCTTTCGAAATTTGGACATGTATTTGATGCATAAGATTTGACGACAACTGCGTAACTATTCAACTGTGCTATATGTGACATTATATGATAATGTGTTATTTGTTTTTCGTGAACGAATATTCCCTATGCTGTGGTAATTATGAAGGTATGTGCTTTGGTCACAATATATTCTTGAATCTTGAATCTTAATTAAGCATATTAACTTTGAGTTACATCCACATAGTCCGATGCGCGTCTCAAATTATTTTGATTTAAAAAACTGACATTTTTACCAGCAACATTTTGACAAACCCAAAGAAAATCTAATGAACAAACCTTGAAATCGTTCCACAGCAATTTCGTGGCACCACTTCGATCGTGGTCAACAAAGGCGCGTTGAATCACGTCCCAGTGCTGCTGTATCCACCCGGAGATCCGTTCATAGAGCTGCGCTAATTGTTCTGCTGATGGTTTCTCAAAACTGACTGCGCGAGGTGGTAACGTTGAAGCGATTTGACCGGCTTTCAGCAATTCAGATTCATCTTTGGATTTTTTATCCTTCAGGTCTGTGCGCCATTTTCGCAACGCTTCCAAATTCGGATCGTGAATAGCTGGGGAATCAAATGATTACATGGCGATGCAACTAAAGAACAAATTCGATAAAACATCTTGGAAAATTGACGGATAAACTAGTCGGCATCTCCCGTTCTGTTTGAAGGGCGGTTGATTTTGCCGGTGAATGCTATCACAGGCTAATACTGGACTTTTATGTAAATATTACGATGGAAGTCGTGTGAGGTCTCATTACCGCGGAGCAGCGAACGTGTGCAAGCTCCCGCAAGCATTAATTACGAGTCAATCGATCTGTCGTGATTTTCTCTTTATCTCGTTGGTTCAACTTTATACGCATTATCGTCCGCATGCTTCCACTGAGCTTTGTGTTCAATTGATCAAATACACAGTTTGTGTTCGGACGTTGATGTTCTGGTTTGGGAGTCATAACACTTATAGTTCTCTGGAACGTAACTTGTTCGCAATGTATTGTGGTATTCACATCCTCTTCCCCCGAGCACCACAATACATTGGTCTTTCATAAGCGCTTCGAACGCTTGGCCAGGAATTACTTTGTGATTCTGTATTTGAACATCGTGGTTCTTTGTAAGAACCCTATATAACAGTGGCATACAAGTTTAACTTTGTGTAACTTGTTCTCATTTTGTGGCAAACGTACACGAACCCAAGAACTGCCCTTGTGCTTGACACCTGCTATTCAAACATCATATATATCAGTGCTACATTCAAATCTCTGGTTATTAGAACTCTGTCATTGTTATCCATTATTTAGGAGAATACAAATTTTGTGTCAAGCTAAATTGATAATCACAATATTCATTAAAGGCGAAATCATTGCAGCTTTCCGGCGATCAGCTGCTGTCTACGTACAGACATAATCAATAAATCACGAACTGGCATGGCAGGAGCTAGTATAGCGTCCACTGTTAATACTTTGTGAATTATCTCCAGAAGTGACATTGAACTTTATGCAATTTGAATCGAAGTTCGCGTCTACTCGCTACTTTATAAGTAGCTAAGGGACTAAACTAAGTCCCAACTGATCGAACGGCCTGTTGCCGCGAGGGTTATTACAACCCCAGATAGTTCGAAGTAGAATACCATTCCGAAACGCTAAAATCTCACCGGAAGCACAGGACGGTTTCGAGGTTTTTGCCTCTCATCAGCTATGCGTATCCGCTGGACTCTTCGCGTTTCGAACTAGTATTTGTGTAGACGGATGGCGCAATGTGAATCGAAGTTCGCGTCTACTCGCTACTTTATAAGTAGCTGAAGGGACTAAACTAAGCCCCAACTGATCGAACGGCCTGTTGCCGCGAGGGTTATTACAACCCCAGGATAGATCAGAGTAGAATACCATTCCGAAACGCTAAAATCTCACCGGAAGCACAGGACCGGTTTCGAGGTTTTTGCCTCTCATCAGCTATGCGTATCCGCTGGACTCTTCGCGTTTCGAACTAGTATTTGTGTAGACGGATGGCGCAATGTGAATCGAAGTTCGCGTCTACTCGCTACTTTATAAGTAGCTAAAGGGACTAAACTAAGTCCCAACTGATCGAACGGCCTGTTGCCGCGAGGGTTATTACAACCCCAGGCTAGTTCGAAGTAGAATACCAATCCGAAACGCTAAAATCTCACGGAAGCACAGGACCGGTTTCGAGTCCAGGGTCCACAATTTACAGCGCAACAGGTTTATCTGAAGGGACTTAACTGATCGAATGTTGCCGCGAGGGTTATTACTAGTTCGAGGAATACCATTCCGAAACAAAATCTCACCGGTAAATTTACAGCGCAACAGGTTTATCCTTATACAATTAGCTATAGGTTGCAAGGTATACTGGTGTAATGTGAGTATCCTTTACAGGTATTAATTTTAGATGTGGTGAATTGTGAAAAGCTAATTAAATATTTAAAAATCAAGCGTATTACAACGTTTACAATATTATTTAATTCACAATATTGGCAATACGTATAGCAAAGACCCTGATTATTTAACAGCTTTCAGATATGATATTATTGATTATTCAGGTAACCTGGAGGCTTGCGGTGTTCTGTGAGATCGAATCTTTCAAGCTTTAAATTATGAATTCTTTTTTCGTAATCATTTTGACTCAATAAATTTACAAAATATTTGAACGTTTCAAATCAGCCGTCTATTTTTTCGCTACATAAAAATGCTAAATTTGGTTGTCAATAAAAATAAGTAATGAAATTCGGAATACAAAACGGAAAACTGAAACTTTGCAAACTTTTGAGATTTTCCACAAGTATCAGTAACTCGGAGTAAATGATTAAGAGATTCGCAGAAATTACCAGGTAAATTTATAGTAGTTAATATAGAAGTCCGAACGAGCGAACAAAAAATGTTAACACAGCTAACGCTAAAACCGGAAAACAATTGGGCTTACCCCGTATTTCTATTTAAAGTGTTGAAAATAAACTGGCATTAATATAAGTGAACACGTTAAAATGACGTCTACTTATTAAGTCAACAAACGGAATCCGATATACCGTGGTTCTTTCTGTTCCATCAAACTGACCATCCGTGAAATTTATCTTGTCCAGAAACCCGTAGTGGTGTGTAAGTGCAGGGGATGTGAGCAACACATTGGTCATCCATAAGCGCCTTGAGTGCTTGACCAAGAATCACCATGTGATTCTGTGTTTGAACATCGTGGTTCGTTGTAAGAACCCTATATAACAGTGGCATTCAAGTATAACTTTGTTTATCGCTTTTCCACTCTTTCAAGGCACACTGGAACTAATCTTACTGTCTCCACCTGATGACGGCAAACAGCCAGAAACCGGTAGTGGTGTGAAAGTGCGGGGATGTGAACAACACATTACTTTGGTCATCCATCAGCGCCTTGAGTGCTTGACCAAGAATCACTTTGTGAACATCGTGGTTCGTTGTACGAACACTATGTAACAGTGGCATACAAGTACAACTTTGTTTATCTTGTCTGTTTTTTCCTCTCGCTTTCTTACCTTCTTCACCTAATAGCGGATTGTGACCTTGAATAGGTGTGCACGGTTTGTCGTTATTTGCCTCGCGTTTGACATTTCGATATACAAAATTTTGTGCCGGTTGTCAGATGTGCTAACGTGATACTTCCTCCATATCGCTTTTCACAGTGACGCGGTGTAAGAGTACGAACCGATGATTGCGATGGACCGATCAAATACAAGTAATGCTTGAGACCAAAATTTCAACAGGATGAAGCAATGGGATGAGCATTATACAAAAGGATCCCCCAAATCAGCCAAGGCTATTAAACTAGAAGGTCTACTTAATTAAAATAAAAGTCTCAATTATTGATTAATCACGTTCAACTTTTTCTTCGTTTAGAACGAACGGATAGCATTTATTCGTAAGCTTATATACATCACAGTACAATCTTTCTCTTTATAAGCACTTGAACAATTCAGGTTTTGTACCTCGTGGGAATCAAGAGTGGTTAAATGTCGACTTAAGGTTCACAGTGTGTTAATCGCCACATATTAGCCGGATGGACAAAAACGGGAGTAATGTGATCAACATTGGAACGAATGTTCTAGAGGTGTGTGCCAACAACGCACTGGACGCTATGAGCAGAGGAGATTTCACCTGTAACGGCCTGACCGATTGATTTCAAGTTATCAATACAACATAAAATCATCAAACTCACTAGAGTATCGCTTCTGACGCATCATTTCAGCAACCAAGGGTCGAGTGCGATTGTAGAAGTAGTTCATCACTTGTCGATAGCTATGCAACGTTCTGCTCGGTTCAATTTCATCCAATAGATTCCATAAGTAATCCAACTCGGCTAATGTCAAGTGCAATCCCTGACTGTTGGATTAAAGGTGAAAGAGGTACGGACAACTTTTATCTTTGTAATAATTTTTGTCAGCCAATAATTATGAGTATTCACGAGGAAATGCAAGATGTTCTTAAATGTTTAGACGTAGCGATGTGAAACAGTTAACAAAGATTATTTGGCAACAGATTCTACTTTGAAACATTCCACGAATAATCTCAGTTTGATCGGACAAATAGAATTTTTAAAATGACAGTCTCCACCTGATGACGGCAAACTGCCAGAAACCGGTAGTGGTGTGTAAGGGACGGGGATGTGAGCACCACAATACATGGTACAGTAATAATAATTGTATATTTTGCATAGATGAAGCATGTTCATATTGGATAACCAAGTTTTGAATCCAAAGTAAAATCAGTCAAAAGTAAATGAAATGAACTAGCCAACCTCAGGTCACTCTTTAATACGGGATTCGTGTTAGAAAAATAAATTATCCGTGCTCAACTATATAACCCTATCGGATAAGAGACTTTTAGCAAATATTATTAAAAACAGCTATGAAATAATTGGTGATATTGCGCCGGTATGTTAGACCAGACTTTCTGTAGAATTTCAGTATGAATCATTTAGAGAAATTTCAGCTGTTTTGTTTCAATACCGGAACCTTTATGGTAAAATTTCGATAAATATATTTTCGTACAAGCGTTCATTACATAATGTAGCGAGTGGGGAAATGATTGCGTTGGATGATTTCTAGTAAACAAGTGGCAGATGGCGCACATCTGTCCAATTATGAGATTTCGGTTTCATCAATCCAACATTAGCCACATCTCCCAGGCGTTGCACTCACGACCAGTGAATGCGTCTCGCTTCGTCCCTGACCGACATCGACGAATTGTATATTGTTCGATTGCGGCTGACGTTGTCCATCTTTTAAAAGGTTGTTTTAGCTTGAACCGTTTGAATGCAATCATGCGGAAACCCGAAATATTACGAGTTCGCAATTATCGTCATTGATATTTTCGGCGCATCTTTCTGATGTATTTCGCCGGAGAGGTGGAGATCTGCCAATCATTCGTAAGTCCGTGATTAGCACACATCGCTAAGGCACTTCGCACGTCCACAATAATGATGAACTCTTTTGGAACCACACATTTAATGGCCTAAATCCGGAAATGAGGCTTGTTAACAATCACGCTTCATCAGAGTGATTCAAGGAATAAGAACAGCTGGCTGGATGCCGCACAAATGGTTCAGCCAATTTCGATCCGTTTCGGTAGTGGGTAATCTACTTTATGCAGAAAGAATGCGAAGACAGTTTGGCTAATTTGAGGTCTAACAACACACATATGTTTAGGTGTTTGAGTGCGTATCCATGTCCATGAGAGCTAAATTTGTTAGAATCATTGAGAGCATAGTCGCGATCGTTTCGCACCTCACACCGAAGCTCTTGCTGATAATGTTAACGGGAGTAAAACACGCGGGAAGATTACCATTACTTGGCTGCTTGAAATTTGCAACAGATTTACCGTGCTAAATCCCACTGGGTGTTTTATGGTTGTGTGGTTTCAATTGATAGTATGTAAAAAAAAATAGCATAGCACTGGCAAATATGTTAAGCTAGCTTATTTAACAAAAGAATCATTCATTGTGATACATAATTAGGCACAATTTGCGTCATATGAAAACGATCAATTAAACATCTCACCGGACTGAACCCATGAATCCAGCTTACTAAGAAGTCCGTTGTCATCTCTGAATCGTAAACACTTATTTGGAATGGTTTTATGTGGAGGCGGTTGAAATATAATTTGGGTAGAATATATCAAATCATATCTCCATAATCGAACTATAGATTCTTCAAAGAGCCTTCCTATCATTTACCCAACGACCGGTTTCATGTAGTTTATATGAACAATAGCAGGTGCATTTCTTTGGCTTTGAAGTTGGTTGTAATTTGAAAGGTGAAGTGACAAACTTACAGAGTAAGGAGCGAATCGTTAGCAAAACTGCTGTATTTAGAGAACGTACGATTGAAATGATCGAAAAAGAGGTTTTTGTTCATTGCACATTTAACCGTTATGTTTAGGCCCGATTTCTATTGGGTTATCCAGGTAAAGTAATTGAACGCTATCGACATATACAATCACATCTGCTGTTGATCACACATATCTTATGTCATTATCGTTGATCGCTTGTGCTGTACTCCTTTTGTATACACCTCCCGATATTTTTTATTCACCATTCACCTATGTACTCTGGTTCTAGATATTTTTTACAAACGTGATTTTCATTTGAACTCAACTTGGATTTTAATCTGCAATGTTGAGCAATAATGATCGCTCCAGCGTTTCAACGTGGTTCACCATCCTGCAACTGTTGCTGAACCGAGGAAACTTTCGCCACATGAACACGACGGTCGGAAATTCGTTGGATTCGCAGAAGCATTAGTTCATCCTTCTGATAAATTAAAGCCGAAACTTACAAGTAGTTTACGGGCTTTGGAAAATAAACAACTAGAGTGAAGCCAGAAGTTAAGTGTAAACGCGGTAGATGTCAGCAACACAGCTAGAAATCATAGTTTCGACCGAGGTTTCGTCGATTGCAAGTTAGGTAATAACAAAGCCACTAATCTGTTTTAATGATCCGTCGGCCTTCATTAAATTGTACGCTCTTGATTAACCACTGCAGTACTGAGCACTATAACGTAGATATCCGAACCGTCCATTACTGACTTTATTCTAACTAGATGTGCACAGTATACCTTCATATGCCGTTTCATAATGATGCTTTTTCATGTCAGCTCATAAATATTTCAAAATTCAGTTACTCATGAGTCTTCAATTTTTATGAAAAACATTTTCAGGTTAATCTTTGGGCCAAACACGACATAAATATGCTTACTTGCTAAGTAATTCTCCAAAATCTTCTTTGGATAACATGTTTTCTTCCGGTTGATCATAGTGTTTGTAACTCTAAAGTAAGAAGGCAAGATTGGAATCCGTCATATAATTGGATTTTTATTGGATTAAATGCATTGAAATATCAAGACTTTTCTCCATAGTAAGCGTTATCAATTAGTTGCGTTGAAAAGCATTTTCGTTGAAATTGAATTTTCCTTAAATTTAACTCAATTTGATATAAATTTAATCCATTTTCGACAGATTTTCACATCAAGATTCATGATTCAAGATTCGATATTTTAGATATCGTAAACTTCACCCAGACTGTCAAGCAAGAACTCCCGAGTTATATGCACTCTCGGGAGTACAACACAAGTGCATGAATGGCCTGAACGACCGATGGCAACAATCGCAAAACCGAGGTAATTCGGGTATCAAATAATAGCATGAGAACCACTTGATTTACAACATATTTGGAACACGAAGTAGATTGAGATTGACAGCAACTTTTGAAATATACTCGATTCGTCAAGTTTCGTTCAACGTACTCAACGTGGCGAAGGCTCGGGGGGATTCAATCGGCATAAAATCACCTGACAAGTCAGATCGAATTAACAACTTACACTGGCATATTAAGGACACGCTCTGGAATCACGAGCTTCGCATGCAAGATATAAACGTGTCTTATTGTGCAGGTGCTAAGTTCATTAGTGAAGAGTGCTAATCGCTAGCTTTCGGATGATCGGCAGAATACCACCCCGCGGTACAACACAAGCGCAGAAAGAGCAGAAAAATCTGGTGTGGGTTTGGAGCGTATCTGTTAGCACCAGATCGATTGACAAATCAGAGGGAAGTGACAACCAGGGCAGACACGTATCACATCAGCGTCGTGGTTCATTCATTTGACTATATATGATAGGCATGTTTCGTTCTTTGTCATGTGCGTTGTAAACGCATTTGATCAATCGGCTGTCTCTTGTGTTGTGAGATGCGTGCATATCATCGGAACGCTTGTGTTCTGCCCTCATCGCTAACGCACTTCGCTCCTCTACACTATTAATTGCCACTTGCATAATAAACGCTTACCCAATTAGCGTTCTCTTGTTTAGTGGGCATCAGGGGGTGGTTAACGGTATGTGAATCGTAACACGCAACTAGACGGTTGGAATTTTAACCGGGAGTTCACGATGCCGTGGGATCGAAAGTCCTTGAGTTTGGGTTGACTACTTACTAGACTTTAGGACTAAAACGCGTTGTGATTGAAAGCTATTCCCTTTAATATATGACCCACATACACAGGTGAAATTTCGTCTTTTGAGCGCGGATGGCTGCATTTCGCTAGGCATTCACGATGATACACATTTGAAATGCTAAAAAATCATCACCAGGATTTGAATTACAGTAAATCTGATTCTGGTGTAGCAATTTCACCGCTAACATTCTCCTTGTTATATATTAACTAATTTGTTCAATTCATCGATGCTATCCCTTCAGCTGCTACAAGTGACTTCCATTTAAAGGCAATCATAGCCTGGTGTAAGATGGAGGATCAGTTTTATAGTCCTTTATATCACCGTTACAGTCACAAATGTATCACAGGTGGAAATCACACAAAGTTGAGATTCCGGATTTTAACTCTCTACAGAGAAAATCTATGTAGATTGAGAAATCATGATGCACACAAAATTCAAATCCACCATCAACATCACATAAAACGATCCGAAGAATTAATCATGAACCAAAATACTCGTTTGCAGAATTAATCATGTTTATCAAAAGTAATTGACATAGTATATCTGATACAAGCGTCGAAATGCTCATGAAAGCCGAAAACGGATGCTCTTCTGACCGATTAATAAGAGCGGAAAAACGTCCGGCATATCTATCAATGTCGAACACGGCATTTTTACCACCCACTGCGTTCACGGAATCGAGACGGTACTCCAGTCACTTACTTTATCAATATGATGCAATCGTGTTCGTACGATATGTTCAACCAGTTGAAGTAGCACGATTTTGTCACGAATTTCTCCGCGGTAATTGTCTTGTTTCCGTTGGCATTTCCGATTCGCACTCAATCAAAAGACGAACACAAAGTCATTCTTAGGTTAGTGTTTAAAAATTTGTTACGAATTCAAAATGTGCCTCATTCGATGCATATTTGTGTTCCGTATTATAACAGTTAAATAAATGGGTTCATAATAACATAACGAAACATTTATTATTATAATGTATAACATTTTTTCGATTATAATATGTTAATAGAAAAATATCGTACTCGAAGAAAAAATACATTTATAGCATTCTCCTGAGACATCCCATTAAAACGAAATTGATATCAAATCAATAATTTCTAAGGCATTTCTAAGGTATAACGGGCTCGGATACCCCGAAAATTTCATCTCCTTCCTTAGCATTTTTTAAAACTGTAATCAAATTTTGTACTGTAGTGCTCACTTTACTTGTAATTACACTCAAATACAACCAAGTGGTCCACCTGAGCAGCTTTGTCATCCTGAGTTTCTCTAATCAGTATCACTACATAATGTATAAGCTAAGAACAGCACTGTGCGTAAATCTGCCCATTAGTTATACTCCTTGTAATACCCTTTTTATTGCATTGCTATAAACAATTCAATTAGTTGAACTTTACCCGATGTGATCTCTCTTGATCTCAATGAGAAAGAAAAATGAGCCTCAGAAAGCATTAAAAGGTTGTTGTTGTTGTTGGCCTCCTTCGGTCGATGTCGACCATGCATGTACATCACAATCGCATGAATTTTCATGTTCTACAGCTTTTTAAATGACTAAACAGTCCGAGTCGGGAGGAACAATCTCTCCCGCAGCGCTTGCAACAAATATAAACAACATATTCCCTAAACTTCGCTTAAAAAACAATGCCCATCAATGCCTAATCAGTGTTAGCTTACACCGTATCCGATGGGAAGACCTGACACGGAGATCCTCCCCAGCTTGCAGACGACGCTTTACACAATGCCTCCAAGAACAAGTTCTTCCCAACTCGCTGGTTCAATGCCAAGAGCTTTCATATAACTTTTGCAAACGTCTTCGTACTGCAAGTGCGGTCTGCCCAATGGTCAACTTCCTAATTGCAGCTCACCATAGAGTAGATCTTTCGGAATACAACCATTTTCCATTCTGTAGACATGACCAAGCCACCGCAGGCGGCGCTGTCTTAATGGGGTAGACCAGCTTTTGAAAGCACTTCAATTGAAAGGTAAACAGAAATATAAAAATGCAACTAATTTAATAAACTCACTCATCAAAATTTTCTGTTACCAATTCTCTTGCTGTATCGGTTCTACAATAATCAGTAAATTACGCGAGGTAATTAGTCATGTTTACAATTATGACTACAACGTGATCAAATATGAGCTCAAAAAAACAGAATGTTCATTCATCCGCTTAGAACATGGGCGATTACACGCAAAATGCAAATGCAGTGAGATAGTTCATTGTTTTGTGTATACCTGAAAATTCGTTAAAAAAGGAGATACGTCGCCCTCCTTTACACTCAACGCTTCAGTATCGGCTTTGGTATTGTTATTCAATGTCTTCAGATAATCAATAAAGGCTATACGAATCAGTGAGAACATTTCTTTTGTATTTTTTCATTTCTTTTTCGTATTGTGTATATCGCACCAGGTAACTGAGATGAATCCAACCATTAAAACACATAAACTAAACTAATTGAGTTAATCGTTCCTATTTTAATTTTACATAGACAATGCTGCTGTAGAGGTTATGACAATACACTTCATTATTACACTTCGTTGTGTTCTAAGCAAACAACCGAACTCGGTTCTCTGAATGTATTGTGGTGTTCGCATCCGCGCAATTTCACATCACAGCAGGTTTCTAGCTGTTTGCCGTCATCGGATGGAGACAGCAAGATCAGGTTCAGTGAGCTTTGAAACACTTGTATAGTGGTAAACAAAGGTATACTTGTATATCACTGTTAAACATGGTTCCTACAAAGGAACAAGATGTTCAAATACGGATTCACAAATTGATTCTTGTGCAAGCAATCAAAACGCTTATAAACCACCAACATATTGTGGTGCTATTATCCCCATCACTTAGACGCAACAACAGGTTTCTGACTGCTCGCCACTATCACTTGGAAACAGCCAGATTATATTTAGTGAGCCTTGAATTGTGTCTAGTCTCCTATCCAAGAAAGAAGTTTACGATATGATGTGAAGCCTCAACCATGATCTGATGGATCTGCTTTTTACGTTCACGATGGCAAGACAGCCGAATTTATGACAGTAGTCATTTGACGTTTACTATATAGCTCAACAGAAAAATTGGTCAGTTTTAATTGGATAAAAATTTTTCAGGAGAAACCGAGATGAACCATCACTAGCAATTCTGCTAAATGTTTCAATTATCTTTTAACAATCACTTAAATCTATTAACGATTGGTTTACCACAATGCTTCGACTGGTAATGACTTATTAGTAGCGGAGAACTCGTTAGTTAGATAGATCACCAAGTTTGGAAACTTTATCCATCCTCGACAACACAAACTCACGATTCAGCGAACAATCCTAAAAGATGGTCAAAGTCGACGAATCCCGGTTTGACGTAGTTCAAATAGCATTTGAACTTCTCCCATTGTTCATCGGTGACCTCGAAACGAATCGTGTCATTGATTACCGTTCTTAGTTTGTCTTCAGCGATCACTCCCGGACTGCAGCCGTTTTTCCTAACGAGGATAGTAGAATTTGGTATTCCCGTAGAGGATGGTAAAATAATATATCAAGCAATCATTGTAATCCAAAAACACACTTGAAATAAAGGGGAAATCGTACATCAAATGAAAAAAATGTCGAATAAAATGAATTCTAAATTAATGGTTTGAAATGTAAAATGACCTTTCATTGATAAATATATGTAATACTTTATCCTATAATAAGAAAACTCGTGTTTAAACATGTTAAATGAAAGACTGTGGTACTTACAAATCAACGTGACGCGTTATATATAGCATATTTCATATAAACAAGACTGATACAACTTTTATTATCAAGAGTTAGAGTGAACCAATAGGGGTTTGCCCGTAAAACTTTCGCTGAAACAAACTCGAAATGGCTATCCATCATGCATTAATGAATGACACGCGCGAAATTGTCAGGAGCACGCATACCATTATACCGAAGAAGTCCTTATAACGTCAAATTCGCTTTTGGTAGCAATGATGGCTACGTTGGTAACCAAACGCCATCTTCACTAAATTCCAATTGTCTGACTCGGCCCATGACAACCACTTCCGTCGGTACACTATGCACTGTTCCGACGATTATGGTTGCTCCTCACACATTCAATCTGTGTCCTATAGAAATACAAACCATGCCCACGGTCGAAACACACAAACTGGGCGCTTTGGGTCCTTGGAGTCCCTATCATCATGGTCCATTCCGGCTGTTGTTTTGTCTTCATGAACTGTGTGGTTTAAGAACAACGCATAGAATAGACAGAACGCAACACGTCCTGTGCTGCAACATTGAGGATGCATCCAGCATAACACACTGGATGTGCATTTACAAATTCACTTGCTCCTGTGATGCGGGATACAGCATCAGCCGTAAGACGCGGAAATTAATAAGCAAATCTCTGAAAACGACCTAAGTTTATCAAACAAAAATTGTTCTAACAAGGTGAACAACAGAATCTTGGTCCACCTAGTCGACTCGGGCCGCCGAGTGAAACCAGAGAATGCATCTTCCGTGGTTTACACGGATCACCAAAAGGTGCCACGCAGAATTGGCTTGAGCATTTTCAGAACAGCCGAGGCAATAGTGATCAAAATCTTTCGACCGAACATGTGTCCAGAAATGATTAGTTTGTGATCACTCTGCCTTGGCAATGTCAATCTCAAACGAACCAGCTTAGGCAATAACATGTTCTGTTTGAGTTTTGACGCTGATTGGATTTATTTTTTCTATTTCTATTATACATGTATTGCAGAGCTAGATGTGAAATATCAAAAAGAATATCCTTCGGTTTAATTATGTGTTCTGATCACATATATGAGAACGTTTGGTCGAGTAATGATAACATCAAAAGACCGGGAGTGGAATAAATAAGTTGCTTAAACTGGGCGATTATTATTTCTGAATTAATGTTTATTTTAATCCGAATACACCACACCGCGTGAGATTGGCATTGACCAGTGGTACATAACGTGGCCTTCAGATTTCTTAATAGTTGAAAAAAGCTGACAAACATCCCCTTGTGTAGTACCAGACAAAAGTAAAACTATTATATCCTGCTAAAAATTTAACCTCGCTTGTTAGAGCACCGACCATCTTGTTTTGTTCTATGTGACTTGAGTCAAATCTTTGTGTTGGTCTGTGTTCAATATTGACTTATTCAAAGATGGACAATAGATTGATTTGTTGTCACAGTAGATAAAAGTTTAACAAAAATCAAGTTGCGCGTGTATGCTACTGTTAGATAAGGTTGATAAGACCAACATTTTCAATCACATGTGCTCAAACACATGTAAATAGGGTTTAAACCCATGATCATTAATAAAAACGCTCATTTGCATACATTTCCATCACCCACACCACACGACCGGTTTCGTGCTGCTTGCACTCATCAGCTAGGGACAGTATGATTTATACTGGATTCGAGAAGCAGTTGTGCCAGGTGATCAGCTAGATGATACGAGAGACCAATCCCACTAAAACAGAGAACAGAACAACACATGATGGTTATGAAATGACCAAGCGGAGACTCAGGACACAGGTTCGCAGGTCCTAGAGCTGGACGGGGCCAGTGGTTATATAGAGAACAGAAAGGGGAGTTCAAAGTAAGTAGCAAAGTAGTCCATGTAGAGTAAGACAACGCATGTTCGGATAAGGACATTGGGCATAAGGTTACAACATGCCACAGCATGCATCGGCACTGTTGGGATAAGGACATTACCGAGGTCGCCTCACCCAACACAGTAGGATCGGGATCCACATGCATTTACATGGAAATGCGTGCAAATGAGCATTTTCGTTCATGATAATGGGTTTAAACCTTATCCACATGTGTTTAGGAATATGTGATTGAACAAGTCGGTTCTACCAACTTTATCCAACAGTAGCATACAAGCGAAACTTGTTTACCATTCGTCCACTGTTTCAAGCACATGCGGATCCAGATAGTACTGTCACTACCTGATGAGTGCAAACAGCACGAAACCGGTCGTGGGGTAATTCAAGATTTTAATGGTCTAAAAAGCAAATAATTTACAGTAAACATGGATTAAAAATATAGGGAATGCATAAAAACAACACAAATGTTTAATCAATATGGAAAGTCAGTTTGTGTATTCAGGTGCCAGGTTGGATTTGGTCAACATAAACTCGTCAAGTTCAGCCTTGAACATGTTCAGACTTGACGCACAAATGATATGTGGTGGCAGAGAGTTCCATATAAAACATACACGGACAGCAAAGAAGAACCTTCGACAATTTGATCTAGAGTTGAATGAATGATCTGTAGTTAGGCACATCGGATCGGTTCCCGCCTTTGTATATCGGAGTGATTAACCCCCTTTTCCATTCAGTAGCAACCTTGTTGCAACTCAGTGACAGGTTGAAAAGATCAGAGAGCAGTGAGAATAGAGCATGGGCGCATTGTTTTAGGAGGAACGGTGGTACTTCATCAGCACCCGGTGATTTTTTTCTATTTAACCTGAGTAGTCTCACCATGACACTCTTGGGTTTCATAGCGATTTCATGTATTTTTCAAGAGTTATGAGAAGATGGGTGAAGCAGGAGTGTCTTGTACTGAATCCGTGCTGTGCGATAGAAAGAAGCTTATTTTGTTCCAAATGTTTGATAAGTTCGTAAGCTACAATTCGTTCGAGATGTTTAGACACCACTGGCAACAATGTGAATGATCTGTAGTTAGGCACATCGGATCGGTTCCCGCCTTTGTATATCGGAGTGATTAACCCCCTTTTCCATTCAGTAGCAACCTTGTTGCAACTCAGTGACAGGTTGAAAAGATCAGAGAGCAGTGAGAATAGAGCATGGGCGCATTGTTTTAGGAGGAACGGTGGTACTTCATCAGCACCCGGTGATTTTTTTCTATTTAACCTGAGTAGTCTCACCATGACACTCTTGGGTTTCATAGCGATTTCATGTATTGGGTTCATTTGTGATCTTTAGGGTAGAACACTCTAGAGTAAAATTGAACGAGTTCGTTTGCGGCTTCCAGAGCAGTGGATTTAGTTCCAGTCGTAGTAAGTAAACCGGAAACGCCTGGATTTACCCTAGCCTTTCTGTTCACAATCTGGATGAGGAGCTTCGGGTTTCGTTCAATTTTATCCATCAGATTGATTTGATAGTCTTCTTTATCCTCCTGGACAAGTTCAGTAATTTTGTTACTCGTGTGATGGAAATGAATGCAAATGTGCATTTTAGGAAAAATCGTCGTTGAATGATTCGAACTACTGCGTCAGCAGTAAGTATAGAATGTATTCTGCATAATTTTCGTTCTGTTAATTTCTCCATCATTTACGCTCAAGGACATCCATTTTGCTGTTGCTTTCGATTGGTTCCTTGCGAGTTCGTCTCAATATTATTTATATCTAAACTATTAACCAGTTACAAATCAACGTCGATGGAAATGCAATGTGGACCAGTGATTACATTTCCCATTCTAATCCTTTTCGTTGAGCACGAAACGGTGTTTTGCTAATTTTGTGTGGGTTGAGATTAAATGAACTCAAAGTTTCTTGACCACAGTGTTGAACAAATTGATCTCACGATATACAATGCGAGCATCACAAGAGGTCAATCCAGGCTACATTTTCCCCATGTTGCGCAACAGCCTTCCGAAATACTGTTGCTTCAACTATATTTTGGTACTCACATCTCACGCATTTGAGCGCTTGACGGGATATGAAAATCGTGGTTCGTCGTATTTCTCAATGACTTCAAGGTATAACTCGGCTTTTATTGGCTATTATTAGCCAAGGTTCTAATGCTTGGTATTTTCAACTTCTGTCTTGTTCAGATTCGCGGACCACGCTCGTGTGAAAGAGAGACTGTTACATAAATAATAAACGATATTTGACATAGTATTGAAACGTTACTCACTTGAGTTCATGGTAGAAATCCACAAAATTTTTGTGCAATATCTTGACTAATTCCTCTTCGATTTCATCCGGAGTCAAGACCGGTGTCTTTTTAAGACCCGACATGAGGTTGCTCCTATAAAAATGATAGTAAAATGTTTCCACCATCAGAATGCGTTTCGACATCGATAAACGAGCAACAAGCATATAGACGTCACACTTACTTGTTTTCGATCGCGCTGATTATACCGTGCACGATGCTTCCACTTGAGAGATTATGATAGTAAGACAGTAATCTTTTGTATGGTACCATCCCCGGTTTGATCACAACTCGCTCTGCATGAGGATCAAAAGGCACTGGTGGTCTGTCGGTACCAAATCCATAGCCGGTTGCTTCTGTTGGGCTCAATATGCGGGACAAAAAGGACTCCAATCCTTTCGAGTCAATATTTAATCCGTATTCGCGCAGAATTCCCAGACATTTGTTATGAGTGACCCGATTCGTGTTCTTATCGTCAGCCCGTTTGAAAGCAACCAACATGGATTGATAAGGTTTCTCAAACTGGAAATTGAACAACAAATGGTTTGTAGGATAACTTCCAGTGTCATATATTGTTGAACAACGTTAGGTCAACCCATATTACCTTATATCTGAGGCAATCGATAATATTCTCGAACTTTGGATTATGCTCCTCCAGTATGGCGAGACGTGTTTTATAACGGTCACCACAACCGAAAGGCGGCTCCATTGCCCCTCCAGGTCCTTTTGGTTCCCACGTGACTGGTTCGTTGATAGGAAAGCTTGTTCCACCCGCTGTGGGCAGTTCACTAACGAGTGCTTGGGCTTGTTCCTCTGCGTCTATCGCATGTGGTGGACGTAGCTCGAATTGCGGCCAATCAGATGGCGCCTGCGTATGGAAAATAGTAATCAATCTCATGTTTCATCCTACTCTGTTAAATATACAGTAAACATTTCGACAGAAGCGTAGTGAATCATATTTTCGCGCACGATTAGTGGAGTAAATAAAACACTGATTAAAATTCATATCCGAAATCGACACAGGCTTCTTAACGTACAAATTTGAATTGCACTAGCTAAACGTGCCATTTGTGCGCGATTGAGTAATGCGCAGAAAACCACCGCAGCACAATAATGAGCCAGAAGCGCCAGAACCACTGATGACAACAACCACAAACCCGCAAAAATTCGGGTTCCTAAAGAATTACACGAGAACGGATTAAGTCAACCCATCGTGGGAACCACAGCAAATGGACAACTTCAACCACGATTGGTCAAAAGAGCCTAACATGATGCGAACTTGAAGTGTGAACCATTTGGCACGAAATCGAGCGACGAATCCGATCAATGCGACAGTCGGGACAGAGACACGTTGAGTACAGTGAAGTGGTAACCTGATTCGCCTATACAGATAGGCGTGGGTTTTATTTTTCGTCATGTACGCATTAAAAAGCCCGTCTGACCTATTGGCGTTCTCTTGTGTGGTGGGATTCGTGGGGGAAAGTGACGCAATCGTCAAGTGTGATGCGTAATGTGTGATTGTCTGTGTAAACAACGAAACAGCGGTTAGAACAGAAACCGAAGTTTGACCTCCATTGATCCGGCACAATCATCGCATGCCCACCCCCATTACTATTTAACTTATACTGTGTGCGTTGGTCTACTTCGGACGAAATAGACTACAATTGTTGATAGCTCCCAACATTTCGCATTAAATCATGATAAGATCAAGTATAGATTATCTTAATATCATTTATAAATGAAATAAATTAAATCAAAGGTGAGATCGATCGCTTCAAAATCAAATAAAGTCAAGTGTTCAACGAAAATATCAAATAAGAAAAACATTCAGTGTAGTATATAAAGGCAAATATTTGTGAATATAATATATGAATAATGTTAGAACAAAACCTGATGTTTTCTTATACTTGTGCCATCCAATGCAGCACGGTCTCACCTGTACATGATCGAAAAATTATACTACGAATAGGTACTGGGATGAGGATAAACACCACGTAGGTCATTTTTAAGCCTTTGGTGTACTTGATCCCAACTCACATTATTATTCTGCATTTGACACTGCGGTTCGTTTTACAAATCGTATTTAATAGTGACTCCACTGCAAAACCAGTGTCATAAATCATACCTGATATGACAAACAGCCAGAAACCGGTTTGGATGCGTAAGTTAAAGGGACATGAGTAATAAAACACTTGATACAATGCTAAATTTGTGAAATGTAATGCGATATCGCGATATAACCCGTTCAGATTTTTCTAAATTACGACTGGTATGGTGCAGCTAAACGAAACCGTTTCCTTATGAACAAAGCACACACTGATATAATTGGATCTTGCAACGTAGTATAATAGTTGAGAACGAAATGTGAATCTGAAGTAATTTGTTGCTCACAATCTCCTCACTTATACACCAAAAACGGTTTCTGGTTGTTTTACCTTCATTAGTTGGAGACAGTAAGATTAGGTTCAGTGAACGTTGTAAAAGTGGAGGTGTGGTAACAAAGTAAGAATTTGAAGCCTCTGTTTAACAGGATTCGTACAACGAATAACGGGAATAACGGGAATGTTGAATTGGATAAGGTACTATCTTACTGATAGGCACGTCCAACTCTGCGTTGGCAGCACCTTCTCTAGAAGAATAGACGTCATAAGTGGAGTTTCGCAAGGCTCGGTGCTTGGACCTAATCTATTCTTGGTGTATATGAATGATGTAGTATTGAATGTAACTTGATTGATACTGTTTGCTGATTATATTAAAATATGGAAACGTGTCAGGTCTCCTAATGTCTGTCTGGCATTACAACGGGATCTGTGCACCTTATTTCGTCGGTCCCAGACAAATTAGTTACCATTTAACCCTGCGAAATGCAAAATGCTGCGACTTGGAAAATCTGTGCACAGCACATATCAGCTTGGCAAACAAGATCTCGTCTGGACCACCGCAGAACAAGATCTCGGTATCTGGGTGTCGTTTAACCTTAAGGCTGGACATCATTGCCGGACAGTGTACAATAAAGCCTGCCGTATGTTGAGTCTTCTATTAAAGATATTCAGGATTTGTATGCCCGAAACCTTACCGCGGTTTGTTGTGAAATATTCCATCCAAGCCTGAGCACCACGGCAGAGGAAGGATATCGAGCTACTTGGCAGGATTTATCATCGTGTGACAAAGTTGGTCTCCCGATACAGCAATTTGCCTTTCAAAGAGCGAATATTAAAACTTAATCTACACTATTTTACCCAACGACGGATATGGAGTGAACCACTGTTGGCATTCAAAATCTTGCATACTGAAAACTATTCCCTTAGACACTTACTGGAAAACGTAAACATTTAAAGGCTTTAAGCATTCCGCATTCTCGATTGGATATTGGTCGAAGTTTTTTCTCGGGAAGAATTTGTTTCATTTGGAACATTTTGCAAGAAGAATTCACATGCTAGGAATTTGGTGCGGTTTTCGCTTCTAAACTGGATGAGCATATGACGAACCAAGCGGTATCTGACAGTCCCTATAGATTTTTGAGAGATTTATAATTTTAATCCATATACCTCGTCATCCTATGGTTATTGTTAAGCTTGCTGCTTTTTCTGTCATAAAAATTTCTGAGTTCTGAGTTAAAACGAATCATGATGTTGAAACACGCAATCACATACTGAGTCCTGCTCAAATGCTCCAGGCGTTGATAGATGGCCAAAGTAATGTGTTGTTCACATCCCCTGTGATTACACACCACAACCGGTTTCCGGTAATTTTTCGTCAACAGATGGAGACAGTAATATTAGCTGTAGTAAGCCTTGTAACTGCGGAAGGGTGGTAAAAAAGCCAGACTTTGAAGCCACTGATTAACAGGTTTACGACTCTTCCTGTGTTACAAGGTCCACTGAAATTAATCTTACTGTCTCCACCTGATGACCGCAAACAGTCAGACACCCTTGGTAGCGTAAGTGCAGGGAATGCGATCATCCATCAGCGCCAGGAGCGCTTGAGCAGGAATCAGTATGTGGTTGTGTGTTGGAACATCGTGGTGCGTTGTACGAACCCAGTTAAACAGTGGCTTTAAAGCCTAAAGGTGATTCTAATACGAAGCGTGTAGTAACGTCACATATCAGTGAAAATATGGTCACGATCAAGCATTCAAACCAAAATGCTGGAAAATCTTTGCTTCTTATAATTCTGTCAATAACGATATGAGTCAATTTAATAGATAAATATGATCTTCTTGTAGATGAAGAGTTGTGATGTATACTTTGAACTAAATCTGATATAACGAGCATGGAATCATGTAGATGTACAAGCACTAAGGTAGAAAATTTTTTTCAAATGTAGCAATTATAATGAGAACTGGCGAAATCAGCAATTAGGCATTTTATACATTTACCCACATTGTTTTTACGTTTTATAAACCAAGGCGCACCTGCTCTATCCTAACTAGATTTGAAACCACATCCTAAATAAATCTTAATCTACCAATAAACAATACCACTTTGAGAAATACGCTGTGTTTTGCGCACTTTCTAATGACGTTATTACTTTACCGTTATCAAATTAAAAAATCACCTCACAAGTAATCGCTGATGGTTAAATTTTCATTGCTTTAAATAAATAGTAATAATATGTTTGAAAACGTTGATCTTATTTAACACGGTCCATATGAGCAGTTATATTGCTCAAAAACCCAGAAGATGTTTGTGACAGATGTGGGAATCATATTCATGAAAAAGAAAGTTGGTAATAAATCGGTTAGTGCAGTTGGTAATGTTTCGCTTCTGACACATAAGCTTCGGTATACCAAGGGTCTCAGTGAGAACATAGATATTTTCAAAATTGCATTCACCTGACCAATCATAAGCTGGCTAAGAACGGCACAGGCCATGGTAGGTGCTGTGCACGTCGAGATAGACAGGCGAGATTAAGCTCAACTGACGCATCACCGCCTCTACACGCTGTATAATCCCTCAATTATCTGGGTAATGACAGGTGTTAATGACATCCGATGAGAAATTAGCTCGATTGCGTACTTCATGCGCACATTTACGGGTCACGCACGTTATTATTTATTCGCTGCAGAACCGGACGCCAAATTGTAAAGATTTCAGTCTCGTCCGTCTTGTTGACCGCATTCTTACTAGATTTTGTGATCTCAACCGCTTCAGCGTGAAGTCGTTCCATGTCAGGTTTAACCCTCTCGCCTTATCACTTCTACGTTGTCAAGATTAATGCATCCAATACGTGTTCAGCTAGTGCTGAATTTCTTATCAGTGATTGATATTCACTTGAATTGGGTGGCTGCTTACCGATTCACATTTTGCATTGCTTCATCCAATTACTGAGTTCTCTTTAACTTTGTCCAATACATATTCCCGAGCAACACTTGGTGTTTATTATATATTCGCAATTCTTGTCGCAGCCTGAAGTTATTTTATATTTGAGATGAGGATTGGAGCGTTATACTCATTTTATACGTTACACGTATACCCGTAGTATTCAATATTCTAGTTATTCCATCTGATGCGTCCTTAAAGTAACCTAGAAACATTTTCAGTTTTGGGTACTGAGTATTTAATCCGCTTCAATTGGCGTTAAATTAGGCTTGTAGGGTAACCATGATCAGCAAGCCGACGCCACACTTCTTGATGGGCTCGCAGGTATTATTTATTATGTTGAATAGAATTCCAGTAAAAATTCTACATTTTCCTGCTGAAATATATGTTATATGAAGTGCAATCTAAAATGAGTCCACATGTTGTAGGAGTGGGATGATTTAGTCAGGCCCACCGAGGCCAAATCGAATTCCCTGCATTAACCTCCATTACGTTGTTCATGCAAACTTCGCGGACACTTTGTCCAACGTTAACCAAGTCACCCCCGCGATTCAAACTCACTTGTTGGTTTACTGACACTTAATCGTCAGACCCTTAATGGTCGACACTTAACCCCTAGAAACTTGACCACCAGACATTTGATCACCAGACCCTTAACCCCCAAGTCACTTCATCCCCAGTCACTTAATCTTCAGTCAGTCAGTTTGATAACTTCTGAAGAATGCGCATATCTCAGCATACTTCTTCTGTTTGATATGAACTTGCTTGAAGAACTGAAACTGCATGCTGTCGGCAATCCTTTCGTAAACCGTTAAGAATTGTCCACATGGTGGGATGTTGGCAAGAAAAGAGTGACTGTAATGCATCATTCAACGGCACAATCATGAGGCGTCAATCATCGTCTGCCTCATTATCTGCTTTCATCTCTAGTTCACTTATTTTTCGTTTCATGGCATGACATCTCGAGCAATTCAGCGATACTCAACTACGGAAAGATTGACGTTCTCAAATTCAATTGCATAACTCTCCTGCTAAATAAATTCATTTAAGCGTATTCTGCATTTTTCAGTAGTGATTGAAGATTAAGTGACTGGGGATGAACTTGGGGGTTAAAAGTCTGGGGATCAAATGTCTAGTGATTAAGTGTCTAGGGATTAAGTTTCGGCGATTAAGTGTCTGACGTTTAAGTGAACGGACACCCACTTGTCGATTCGTCCCAATACATCCGTGAGGTCAAGCTGTCCCAGGCTAATTACGTTCACTCACGAATCCCACAACACAAGAAAAGGCCAGTTGAACAAATGCGTTTATCACGCACACGCATAGTTTATATAAGCAGCTCTATTCGGCGCAACACTCTCCTTGAGAAGTCTGTGCCGGTCGCCAGTTTATCCACGTGAATCCAGGCTGATCCGTTCCTAGAATATTCTTTTATTGTCATCGATTTACTATTGAAAATCAATAAGTAGTCATAATAATCAATCAATCAATCGCGTCACAAAATATATGCACTTACCCAGAGTAGGGGATTCTTGTTTAATTTCGGTATCCCTTTCATATTGCTTGTCATTAATGGGACCACATCTGCCCTCAACTCCAATGGTGTTCCATCTTCCTTCAAGTTTAATATTTTACAAAAATCAACGGTTCTGATCGACCCGAAGTGTCCCAAGTCGAATTTGCTGATCGAAGACAAAAATGATGAATGTGAACAAAGTTGGAATGGGCTCAGATTGTGAAATTTAATTTCGCGTTTATATTTATCATCAAATATGTCGCAGTTAAGCATTCGGTACTTGCTACCCGTGTAATGCTGTCTGTGATGGTGATGATGATTCGAATGATACGATGTTGATTGTTTTTAATGAAGTGCAACCGAGCCTTGGTTGACAGCCGCCGTATATGATACTGTTTGGTCTACCGTGAAACAATTGTCCTCTAGCGATATATACAAATGTACTTACATCAACAATGCCGAGTGAAAGAGCTTTTGATGAAAATGAATGCTTTGGAATAAATCATTGTGAATAGCAATTCGGGTTTCGAGAATGGAATTAGGTTCACGTTGACAAGTATCAACATTGGATCGGACCAGTTCAACACACCAAGCGTTAGCGTGAGATGTTTGTAATGATGCATACGGACACAATCACTATATTTCTAACGAAAGCAAACCTCAACACATTATTATGATTACCAGTGATGATTTGAGCAAAGATCAACATAAACGCAAATAATCAGTTAATACTCTGCAATCACTCAGATATCCCCCACAAACAGGCTCCCATCAGATTCTTACTTTTAGCCTTCAGATATTAGAGGTGATTTTATTAAACCCAACTGCGTCAAGAAATATTAAATGCTATTTATTACTAAAGTACTCCGTTGCAAACAATTGAATGATAATAAAGTGTTCCGGGAACTAACTCTCTCCACAGTCTCTGATAGTTCTCGTCGGTCAAATTGATACGCATCAAACGTAAAGCCTCGCGAAGTTGAGGGCATAGGATACGTCCATCTGGTTCGAAACAGCTCGGCGGTAACACGGTCTTCAAATCGAATCTACTGTCACACGCAATCTCTCTAAGCATTCGATATGCTTGAGCCACGGAAACACAACGCTCTGCTCCTAAACCGTGAAAAATCACCGGCGGTGGACGACGACCAAGCGGTGGGGCGGTGAAGGATTCCTCGAATTGTTTGAACGAAATATGTGCCAACTTGTGAAGCTGATATCTGTAATGAAAGTTAAACTTTAATTTAGTAGTAATGATTCATCGATCGGTCTCAAGCATGCCCCAAAACATTGCGTTGTTGATGTTTCAATTCATGTTTGTGTAAAATACGCCAGTATGAGGAATGAGATTAAATAATTTGAAAATCATAATCCATTTGATTGCTAACGACTCAACACACGGCAAGGGTTTCGGCGCCGTTTATATTAAATCTTGGTGGTAATAAACACTCAAATGATTCATATTTCATCTCTGAATATGAATTGTAGCTGATTATACTTCCATTGAAATAATCTCATATCGTCAACTTTATTGCTGTCACGTAAACGTGATTGAAGACGCAAAGACCATGTGAATTGTCCGAGAGTGCCAAATTAAGATTCAACGATTCAACTATTTATGGCATGAATTACAATGTGGAAGCTAGTGTATAACAAGTAGATCAAATGTATAGCTGACGTGTTATGTTCTTTGCATAAGTAAATCTAATTTAGACTAAAAGGTCTCTATCCA
This sequence comes from Atriophallophorus winterbourni, assembly GCA_013407085.1. NCBI lineage: Eukaryota > Metazoa > Platyhelminthes > Trematoda > Plagiorchiida > Microphallidae > Atriophallophorus > Atriophallophorus winterbourni. The sequence goes on from JACCGJ010003206.1 coordinate 129,040, forward strand.
CAAAAAGTGCACTAAACATTGCGGTAGGGAATTCCACCAACAGATAGCACGCATGGAAAAATAATGGCTCCGGCAATTAATGCGTGAACGCGTGATGTACAGGGATAGGGTAAGCCCGCGTGTCACTTTCTCATTACACTCTTGAAATAAGTCTCTTAATGGGTATCCTTCAGTCGGCACAATTTAGTGGTTAGCAAAATTATCATGGCTTATCCTTTCTTCGCTAAATAACTAATAACTCTCCAAGAATAAGGCGGTAATCGCGCCAAAGTGATCGCCTTTATCTAAACGCATCGGACGGAGTATTACCGTAGGATATGAGTTACTCTCGGGAGTTGCTTGTACAAAAAACAATATAAGATAGAATAATGTTTTACTCTTACTCTTTTGAGTTCCAGAGACTTGATCAATTAAAATTCTCTTTTAGAATTGTCGAGTGAATGTTTCGTTGTCCTCCGGGGCAAACCTAACTCAACCGATATCGGGACCGAAACGGATGATGATGTTAACGTTGGATCGATGGTCTGACGGTAGGATGGACAAAGTTACTAAATTCAGGAAACGCTTTGCGACATCGATTCACATGACATTCGACTCGTGGCAAATGTGATTTCTTTGAATATAGTCAAATGGCAAATAGCCAGAAGCCGGTAGTGGAGTGTAATTTCGGGGAATGTGAGCAACACATCACTTTAGTCAAACGAAGTTTGCTCAAAGAATAATATGTTCAGCTTGATAAAATTATCAGAAATCCGTTATCGGAAATTAAAAAAATATTAACATTTCAAGATTAATGTCGCAATGATTACGTATTTAAACTCGACTTACCTCTCAATTAAACGATGAAACATTTCCATATCCATTAATGGGCATAGGTTCTTTAATATTTTCAGCAGAGCTCCTCTGAAAATATAACGGAGGGACGATTACCTGGAGACTTCGCCTTTTGTGTTCAGCGAATTTTCATCGAACAGCTGCTTGATGAAATGTCGTTTTCGAGCCAGTTGTTCTCGGATGGCTAAGTCTATCTAGAAAGCAAAAACCTAAGATGCATTTTGGGCTCATACCTCATTCAGCGTTAGACGATTTGGTTTTGCTTTGAATTGCTCGCAATTCGGGTTTGTGATAAACTCCGGTGTCACTGACATGTGAATAGAATAAAAATTGAAATAAGTATCATATAGTTTGAAAAATTACTTCTCAGTTTCAATGAAAGGTGTGCTTATTATGGAGAACATGAATCATTGATGACATTTTATTCTCATTTATATGGAATTTAACGAATAATGAGATTGTTACAACTCATGTTTGTTCAATATAATGTTACATCATTCATATGGTTGAACAAAACCGCATATAATGGCAATTTTTAAATGAAATGTTCTACCAGAATCCACTGAATATTCTCTCGAAAGATAGCAAGTTGATAAATCATGCGCGTCAATATTAACAGATTTCGTACAATCATAAAAATATGAATCTAACGAATAAATAGTAAAGTATACGGAACGCAGATGGGTGAAGAGACCTTTATAAAATATAAAAGATATCAAGACATGAGTTCAGTTCAATAGATGACGGGAAATAGGAGATAGACACACATAGATGCACAGTAACATGCGGATATGTTTGCGGATCATTCATTTGTAATAAATTAAAGTCGGTTCTTTTCCGAAAAAATCAAATGTTCTCTAGAACTCAGTTCAGATGTGTTAGCCATCATCTAAATTGTGAAGTGTTACATATATTCGTAGAACTAATATGGTGGATATTTAGCTTGCAATAGCACCAGGTTTCGTGTTATTCATGTTTCAACTGTCGACATTGTAAATTTTAATTTTGAAATGTAGACAGTATTTGACTAATGAATTTTTCTATGAAATTCTATGATATTAGAAAATAAAAATGTGGCAAACCAACAATTTTCGCACTAGAAGTTTATATAAAAGAAACCAACCAGTTAGTTAAACCAGGTATGGATTGAAAATTTTTAATTCCAACAAAACTCAAAATTCACGCGATTGACTTTTACATCGAATTACATACTGAGACGCTTTTGCAATAACTTCCAACTTCCAAAATAAAGGGGTTACATTTAAACGATTACTGATAAAAATTCTAACATAAACTTGATAAGAATCTATGTCGTCAACTTGTTAACGATCGAAATGATTTACACGTCATCAACAGAGGCTCTTCAAATACTGGTTACTTCTATTGAGTTGATTGATTAGCTTGGGCCAGAGTTTACACTCATCCAAGATATGTAGAGGTGACTATGTCTCGTTTTTACTTGATAGTATGAATGAATGAACAAAAGCCTGATCCAGGCAAAGTGCCGCGCAGTCACAGACTACACGTTGACTAAGATACTGTCAGGTTACTGCGGACTAGACAGATATGAGAGAGAAAATAGAGTAGATAGTATAGCATAGTATAGTAATAATATAAGATTGAAATTTTAGGGATACTAGACGAAGGAACAATAAAACACATGCGTTTCTATCCCCTTCAATTTCTCTTATACTGCCTATAATGCATTATAAGATAATCTAAAACAATATTCAAATTTTCACCATACACAAATTAAGATTTACATGCAAGGCATTTAAAATATCGAAAAGCCGCACTTTGTGTTATTCTATGGGCTATTTATTATTATTATTATTTGTAGAAAAAAAATTGCTAAAACCTGAGATTTTATTCGATATAAAGTATATAATGAAATAGATACCTATCAACATGATTTGTTTTCTTCAAATAGAATAGACACACGTACGATGCAGTTTTCAGTGATAGTTAATCTACTAATCTGAGATCCGCAAATCTATAAGCTCACCACAGCCAAATACTTATCTGTATACAAATTCATGTGAGTTTATTGAAAGATCTTTGAAATCCAAGAATAATCTTTTTCATTGAAAATTCAGGTGATCTTAGGTATACACTTCTAATTTGGCTACATGCACGGATGATTTAGTTATCAAAAATACAAGCATAATGCGGATGGCTTAACAAGAATTTTGTTGTTTCAATAATATTATCTGCCTACTAGGCGAGAGAATATTCTACGTTGGAATTCATTTTAGTTGAATCATCATTCTTTTCGTTGTCATTCTAATTAAAATATTTCACGCTTATTAACCTGTTTTCAACTAATTCATACTCATGCATAACTATAAACTCTAATTTTTCTCAGATGGAGTGAGTTATATTATAAGCATGTGTAAGCTAGCTGAATCTAAAAGGCATTAACTAATTGAAACAAAGTTGCACGTGGATGAAGCAATTAGCATGACCCAAAACGTTTGGGGTTTAAGGCGAATAATAATCAGCATTTTGATGTTAATGGGATCACCTTAATAATCATTAAATACAATCTAACATAAAATCGATCTCGTGATTTTCTGAACAGAAAAAACTTAATTCGATCAAACTACATATATTTTTACACAAATGCAATTACAAAGCCGAATTAACACAAGTATTTGTCCTGTGTTGGTACATATTTGGACTGCTATAGAGAACACATAATCTTCACATTAGCGCGGCATGAAATGATTAACTATGTTGCAGCATTACAGTTGACCATTGCTGTTTAAATAAACTCAGGGTTTAAATTTGCACATGCACAATGTTTTATTAGGAGAATTCTTAGTCACATAATAAGTCAATGAAAACCATCTAATGCGATCGATTTTGGATTATATGAGGTTCAAAAACAATATATCACCTAGATGATAAACATTGGTATGTTGGATTATCTGATAGTCTTGAGGTCTCTTTAAACACATGCCCACAAAAGGTGTTAAAGAAAACCTCAAATTTTCTACTTTTAAGATATCGTTTTACAAGGGAGATAGTATGGAAAACTGTTAATCTAATTTCAACAACATAATATACAGATAAACTATTTATTTTGATTTAAACATTTTCAGAAGACAAATCGTGAAAATTAGTTCATCATCTAAAATAATCCTCAAATAAAAGCGGTTGGAAATAAGCAACGTGTCTAGAAATTTTCTGAATTCTTCAAGTAAGAGCCACGTTTTTCACAATTGCAGCAAGAATTCAACAATATTAACCAATATTATATGCTATCACGGTTCACTTAAAATTCGCTTCAATGGTGAATAATTCTCGTAATTTATTTATCAATTTATTATTGAACTGTGAATGTTGCGATTTTTATGCATTAAACATACATTTATTGTTTTCTAATTAGTTAGATGTTGACCATGTATTTACAAAGGAA
>JACCGJ010003207.1:0-103802 GCA_013407085.1 Atriophallophorus winterbourni
TAGTTTTGAGGACACGCGCAGTCTGGATTGTACGAAAGCTGTACTAAAACTTTGACGTATGTTTAAATTGTCCTTGAGTGCTTGACCAGGAATCACTGCGATTCTGTGTTTGAAAACCGTGGTTCGTTGTACGAACCCTATGCAACTGTGGCATTCAAGTAAAACCTTGTTTACCATTAATCCAATGTTTCAAGGTTCACTGAACCTAGTCTTACTGTCTCCACCTGATGACGGCAAACAGCCAGAAACCGGTAGTGGAGTGTCAGTGCGGGGGATGAGAGCAACACATCACTTTGTCCGCAACGTGTTTTTAGCAATTGATTTGTCCAAACGTCACATAAAATTGTTAATTTTAGTGAATACTCTCGATTTGGATTTTGCACCAGCGCTTTTACAACTGCTTTCAATTACATTGGATCTCGACAGAGGTGATTTTATTTACCCATGAAGAGAATTGCCGAATCTGAAAAGAGATTGATGATTGATAAATTTCTCAGAAGCTAGTAGGCTGATTATGAGAGTCAATCGCTTCAAACCTTACATAGGACCGTGGTGGTATAGTGTCTAACATGGTCCCAGAGGTTCGTTGTAGGAAACGCCCGGCACGTTTTGAAAAGTATTCATAACCGAATTTCCCCCACCCCGATGAAATGTGAAATGGTTACGGGAAACAGTCACCGAAAGCATACACAATAGATTTTTTGTCTAAATAACGTCCAATATTCAAATAATACGTTTCCATTGTGATTAGGCTTGTCATTTAAAACAGCTTGAACACAGAACACACAACCTCCGTATGGGATCTGAGTGTGTAAATTTTTGCCTGCCTCAATGATGGTCCATCACGTGAAGCCGTGCACAAAAGCGCCTGTATTTTGCTAAGTTAGTTACGCCGGATCTTCAGAAGAAATTTCACCGGGAAAATTTTGATGAGCACGTTCTGGACTATGCTGCCTAAGTCATCGCATACTGGAGTTGCTATGTTTCAAGAAACCTGGCTTCATTCAAGAGATGACACAGAGTTAGTTTCTATTGAAGGTTTCTGCGGTATTCGACTTGACCGGAATTGTCCTTTGGCAAATCGTGGTGGCGGAGTTATAACTTATTTTCGAAATGACTGGTGTTAATGTGTTGTGGGTCTCCTTCGGTCAATGTCGACCATGGATGTAAATCACAATCGCATGAACTTTCATGTTCTACAGCTTTTCGAATGACAAAACAGTCCGATTCGGGGGAACAATCTCTCCCGCAGCGCTTGCAACGATGGTCAGAACTCTGTTGTAGGGCGACAGTTACACGCCGGCGGCGTGATCTGCGTTGGGCAGCCATAAGAGGTATCTGCTCCTCCCCGGCTTGCAGACGACGTTTTACACAATGCCTCCAGTATGAGGGGTCAAGAGCAAGTTCTTCTCAACTCGCGGGGCCAATGACAAGAGCATTCATATCTCTTTTGCAAACGTTTTTGTACCATAAGTGCGGTCTGCCCAGTGATCGACTTCCTAATTGCAACTCACCATAGAGTAGATTTTTCCGAATACGAACATTTTCCATTCTGTAGACATAACGAAGCTACCGCAGACGGCGCTGTCGTAATGGGGTGAACATGCTCTCTTTTGGAAGCACTTCAACATTGGTCACTCTGTCCATCCACGATATTTTCAATATACGACAGATGCTTTGTAAATGGCATACAGATTTTTACTGTTGATAAGTCTGATATATCTTACCTAGCCATCGAGTGGAAACCATCTTTCCAATTTTCAATCCCCTATTTTGGTAAATACTTATGTCGTCCCAAATTGTCAACCTGACAATTTTCATACATTAATTGATGAGTTACTCGTAATACTTACTCCTTTTTAAATTTGTTTGCTCCTACTCGTTGGTGATCTCAATAATTCCAATTCATCTATGTTTCCTCTATTGTCTCTCAAAAATACTGTTCATTTGTCTACACCTTCGGAAGCCTGTCTGGATTTTGCTTTTACTAATGCCACCAAAATCTTTCAAGCTCGCAAGTTTACTCCCATCGGTAATTCTGACCACAGTGTTATCAAAATTCTCCCTAGAATTTATGAAGGTATTGGTCACAAATACCTAACCCAAAGTGATGACAGATAACTGATTATCAGAGCCTGCAAACATGACAATATTTCAGCCCTCATAGACTTTCTTGATACCACTGATTTCGAAAGTTTTCATGAAAAGGATATCTCCGAGGAGTGTGATGTTGTAACATTCTATCTCAAGTTTTGTGTTGAAATTAGTTGTCGAAAATAAACTAATTTTTTCAATCCTCATCGTTTTTCTTCCGCCCACCTAAAGCGTCTATGCCGACTAAAACAAATAGCCTTCATGATTGAAATGCTGTTTAACAAATTTACCAGTCAATTGAGCATGAAATTCGACGTTTCGAGAAGGTGTATACGAATATACTCCTTGGCACCAAAGACAGTCGTCACTTATGGCGTGCGCTTAATAAAATTTGCGGAAAAGTTAATGAAAAATCTCCATCTATCTCCGACCTCAATTCCTTGAATGAATCTTTCGTACCCCAACTGGATGTTAATGACAGTAAACAAAACTTTCTTCTGTCCCTGTCTTGTTTCTCCAAATCATCTTTAACCAACGTACCTGAGGTCTTTGTGCACTTTCGTCTGTCTCACGCTCTAAGGCTGCAGGACCAGATAAACCCATAGGTTGTATTAAAGCATGCGCTGGTGTGCTTTCGGCACATATCGCATCCATTTTCAATCGTTGCATGGAAAAAGCAATTATGCCTGTCTGTATAACCCAATTCCTAAGAAAGATTCCTGTTAAATACCGCCCGATCCCATGCACGTAGTAGTTGCTTAAAGTAATTAAAAGCATTGTGTTCCGACGAATGGCTTCCAGTTGTCAAGTACATGCTGCTTATCAGTCTGCCTACCGTAGGAATCGTTCAACAGTTGATGCTGTCGCTTTTCTTACGGATCTTTTTTCGAAGATCTGCAATGGCAAAGCTTCCTGTGTGATACCGATTCCGGATTGTGTCATGCCGGGTGCAATACTTTCCCCATTTTGATTTCCAATTTACATTTCTGATCTTCCGTTTAACCCTTTTGCATTTACAATTAAATACGCCGACGGCGTTGCAGTTGCATTGAACCACAATAGACAATTCGACCAACATAATTTAGAATCAATGATTGCAAAGATTGGTTAATGCTCATCCACACTTGATTTATCTTTGAATTCCCAAAATGTAACGAAATGTTGTTTTCCAACATGACTGGACAGCGATGTTTAGCTCTGTATCAAAACATTCCTCGTGTTTCATTTAATGGCTCGGTGTTTGAAAAAATTAGTATCTTGACGTTACAATATCCGACAGTCTTAGCTGGACCAATCATATGACCACACAATTCTTGAAAGTTCGCCGATTATCATTCTATGCTTTTCTCGTTCTCTCTCCATCCCACCTAATGTAATTTAACTTTTGTTTTTTCTTGCATTGTTCCACACCTCCTCTACCCATCCCCCGTAATTTTTCACTTCCTGCTATCAATGTTCACATCCACTGAATAAGGCCCTTGTTGCCTGCAAAACGTTTCCTCCACCCGAAGACAATATTTTATTGCTTATTTAAGAATTAATAAATTCACAAATTCTTTTGTGCCTTACCTGGCCCGATACATGGTTAATCCATCGATGGCTGTTTCAGCGTTGAGGATGCGCCTGACAATTTGATAACTATAGCAGGGATCTCCTCGTCAATTTTCTAACTGCATTTTCTAATTTCATGTCTGTCTAAACCTGGGTAATCTGGCAGTGTTTTTGCCCACGTACGGTATTTATTGTGCGGCACTTCGCTTGGATCAGGCTTGTATGCTTTCATACATTTCACTTTTTCTTAACTTTTTAGAGAGATTATTTAAATTGTGAAAATTTGTGTACACCAATAAAGTCATTTTCTCGTTCTTCTTCTTCTTCTTATTCATAATATTATGTCGACATCGAAAACCAGCAAGACACGAAGCTGCTGTTATATGCTTGAGATTCTGCATTCCAAATAGAAATTATGCCGGTATTCTATGCTGGTTTTATGTCTGTATTCTGTTGCATTTGCTTACGGTAAAATTTAGGAATTTTGACATTATTTAAATAAAACTTTGGTGCTTGTGTTCACACATTCTGACCGTCAATACACTGCGATCATCATGTTTTATTTTACGCGTTTCAATGGTACTTTAAATCTGTATATTTAAGATTATTCTGCGATTTTCATGTAATTTTTTTACAGAACGATACTTCGGGCGATTACAAACACATGTTACTCGCGATGATTTCATGAAAACCTCCACATCGTCGCTTGGTTTCGAACTTCAAAGTTTAATTTAGAAAATTTCATTTATATTTTAAAAACACAAACTATTACTTTTCATCTTATACTTTATTCAATGCTTGCTTATTGCAATAAAATTCGTTCCATTGAAACTTAGTTCAAAATAAAAAAAATTGCAACCGTTATTTGTAATGATGATAGTCTTAGCGTAAAAAATCATCCAAGATATCGATGACTAATTCTGTATTAACATATGAGATTTCCTTCGTATTCAAAGCTATCTGGTGATTTTAGGCATTGGGATTTTGGATGAACATCGGAAAGTTCATTGAGTTTTGTCGGTCGATGTCAATCTTGGATTTACATATATCTAGCATACGTTGAAGTATTCACATCAATCCACAGGCTCAGATAGTCTGCAACGGAATTAACAATATCCGCTTCGTGGTAATGAATTTTACATTCGATCAGCAACTGTTGCTTGCTGCCATTTCATATGTAAACAGTTAATAAATCTGAAATGAAAATGTATGTTCAGTGTATTGTGGTGCTCACATCCCCATCTCTTACACACCACTACCGGTTTCTGGCTGTTTGCCGCCATGAGGTGGAGACAGTAAGCTCAGGTTCAGTGAGCCTTGAAACAGTGGATAAATGGTAAACAAGGTTATACTTGTATGTCAACTGTTATATAGGGTTCCTTAAAAGAACCATGATGTTCAAATACAGAATCACTTTGTGATTCCTGACCAAGCGCTCGAGGCGCATATAAAAGAGCAATGTATTGTGAAGCTCACATCCCCATCCCTTACACACCACTACCGGTTTCTGGCTGTTTGCCGTCATCAGGTGGAGATAGTAAGATCAGGTTTTTGTTTTATAATACTGGTGTGCGGACGAAGCGATATATGATCGGTGATTATACTGCAGCGAGTGGAATGTCAACACGTTTTCGGACAGAACGTTTATTACGTTTATTGAATCACATAACTGCTTCCGGTTCATGATTCCAACATCTCGGGTCATCGGTTAGTGTGTGGTAGATGGTCAACATCTGGCCTCTTACAATTCCCGCCGCGTTCTACAGTCACTTGACGATTGTGCACCGTTTTATCCCCGAGGTCATCATGTCCTACGCTAATCGCATTCACCCACCAATCCCACAACACAATAGAAAGACAATTATGTCGAACACGCTTTTTACGCCCAAGACAAAGAATAAAACACGCCCAACTGATATAGGCGAATCGAGTAGCCCCAACACTGACCTGAAACATCTCATCCCGGTTGTCATTTCGAACTAAATTTTCAATCGATTTCGTACTAACCGCCTTTGATGATTGATGCAATCACGTTGGATTTCCCATATATTCGTAGCAACCCCTGAAGCAAGAATAGTTAAACAAGCTAGAAAACGATTTAGAAAGCTGACAGTGACAGAATATCAGGACATCCGGTGTTATGACATTCACACATGCGGATTCTCTTACATTCCGTAGAGCGAATTGAAGTTTGACAATCTGTTGATTTACTGAACTTTCGATTCTCGAATTGACTGAACGCTCAAAAAGGTACCACACTGGCCCGAAGAATTTATAGTAATAAATTTCCAAATAATTTTCGGTTTCTAATTGACACTTTCAACATTAGCTGAGTGGAATAAACTCTGTAGTCAGATGAGACTGGCCGCAGTTACTCCCTCATCAATAGTTCGATTAAACCGCCACCTGAATTCTCCTCACAAGTATGATCCTCGCCTTTTAAGAATAACGCTGCAATCTGCGGAGGACGTGGAAAACATACTCTTAAATGCTTATCTTCTTAGAGGTGTTCTGGAGACTGCATGCCGTATCCATGCAGACTTACCATGGTGGGAGCGAAAATCGTTGCAAAAATCTAGAGAAGAAAGTAATCCTAGAAGTATTGTAATTGTAGGTGTTCCGGAAGATGCTGCTGATGTACGATCTCAAAAAAAGTCTGAGCACGATCACAAACAGTGGAAATATCTAGCAGAAACAATTGGTATTAAAAATGACATACTTGTGGATGTATTTAGGATACCGCGGTCTGCCAACTATAAAGGCAAGGTCCCAGCCCTTTAAAGCTAACATTTTTCACAACCGAAATGATCGATACTATAAAACGTGAATGAAAAGCGAATAGAAAAAACCTACCCCAATACGTCAAGTTGAGCTTGCCCAGAGTAATAGCAGGAAACATGCAAACGGATAGTACCGACCCGCAAACGCCTATTGATGAGGTTCAACCTGAATGTCATGTGATAGCTCCAAAAACTTGAGCATTCCGACTCTAACCGAGTCGGACCTCTGATAACTTTTCATGATTTGAACACCACAAACTTTATAAGATGTTTATGTACAAATGCGCGAAGCATTCCGAAGAAATATGCTGAGTTAACCGAGATATGTTCGCGCTACTCACATGACTTATCGCCATTACAGAAACATAGTATTCCTCCCGATTTATTGAAACGGAGATATCAATTCCAAATATGAATTTGATAAGGAACGACATACAGAGAGGTGGTGGTGTTGCTCATTGTTATCATAATCGTACGTGGTTTAAAACATAAACAATACGAAGATCGGATTACAAGCCTCGATCTCTTCGACTCTCGCTACCGCCGTCTTAGAGGCGACTTGATTCTTATGTTCAATATACTGCATACCCACAACCATCCCCTGAATCAACTATTCACACGACTACCACCACGAACAAGCCGGAGTCATAACTATACAGTACTTATTCCCGACTCGAGGCCGAACTGTCGAAGGTATTTTTATTCTGTACGTATATGTTTTACTTGGAACTCCCTACCCCGTAACGTTGCACATTCACCCAACTTGGATATATTCAAATCGAACTTGGACAACTTCATGTCGACCAATCCAAACATTGAAACAATATATTCTGCATCATAAAGCTTTGAACCCATGCATCGAAGTAAACTATACATATTTACCCTATCAAACCGGTTGAAAACAATTTCTGCTCTATGTATTTTTACGTGATTCCTGAACTGATCAGTAGGCAAACAAATCCCGTTTTACTACCTATGTTATTTGTAATTCGCATATTATTTAGTGGTTTTTGTAAAGCAATGTGCTTTTTGAACCATTAAATTGAATTGAATTGAATTGACTCAAGTGCCATCCAATAGACAACACTGAATTTATGCTTGAGGATAAAATTTTGTGTTCTTTAACGCTGATGGCTGGTAAAATTTGCATTATTGGTGTGGTCTACCGGTCCCCTTCATCTACGGAATCGTACAACGAAAGTTTGATCCAAGTGCTTCAGCGCTTGACACGCACACTGCAAGCAACGACACTTATTATGGGTGATTTTAATCCGTCCATACTATATCTCAGGGACGATCACTCCCCACAAACGCTAGAATACCGATTTAGAGAAGTACTAGATTCAGTCCCGTTATACGACCATATTCACGAATGCACCCGGAGGAGAGGTTCTGACCACCCTGTCTTGGAGTTGGTGTTGACATCGGAAGAACAATCTATCGAAGCGATCGAATTCCAGGCTCTGCTGGGTCTTAGTGACTATTCAGTGCTTGTGTTCGACTATGTTTGCAGTACTCAGCAATCGTTTACTCTGAATGGGGTGGTTCGTCTTGTAGATATATTGGCCGTGAGTAAATCGCTCTTGCAGATTCCGCATTTTCAGACAGACAACATAAGCCCTGACTCGCAATGGAATGAACTTGTAGGTTTTCTGAAACTGAAGATAGACGAGAACTCGCAGATCGTTCAGAAAAGGTGCGTACATGAATTTCGTTTTGTTGTCCGCAGCAGAACAAAAAGGTGGATAGCACTGAAGCGATCAGCGTGGGTGCAACATATAGTCAGCATTACTTCTTCTTGACAACATTTCCGTATGTTACGCAACAAAGTGACTGCACGTATTCGAGAGGATAAGGAAGCGCACCAATTGATGCTCCTGTCAGAAATGGAACGCAACCCTAAGTTACTATACAAAATCATGAACGCGAAAGCGAAAGTCAAAACATGTATTTTTCTCATCCGGAATGGTGAAAAACTCACTGACAGCGTTGGAAATCGCAAATGCTATGGCAATTTACTATTCTAAAGTGTTCGTGCCAAAGGTTTTAGTGGAACGTTCTGAGTATTCAATCGGAACAGGAATCGAAACATTGTGCGATATTTTAATAAATCCAGTGATTGTGGCAATTCATTTACTGAAACTAAATGTAAGAAAATCCGCAGGAGCGGATCGCATTACACCGGATGTGCTCAGGTTCTGTCACCGTCAGCTTTGTGAACCGCTCTTCAGCCTGTTTAACTATTCGTTGTTTAAGGGAGTGGTACCAAAAGATTGGAAGTCCGGCGTGATAACACCTATCTTCAAAGGCGGCTGCCGATCTGACGCTGAAAATTATCGTCGCGTCACACTTTTACCTGTTATTGCTAATGTCATGGAACGTATAGTCTCGAAAAGAATAGTTGCACACTTTAAATCGCAGAATTTGTTTTCGCCAGCACAGCATCGATTTCGATCTCACCTATCTTGTCTCACAAATCTTCTCATAGCATTAGACGACTGGACAAAGGAGTTGAGTAGAAGTTCTTGCATCCATGTCAGTAACCTAGACATTACGAAAGCTTTTGACAGAGTCAATCATAATCTGCTTTTTCAAAACCTGATGCGTTCAGGAATATGTGAACCACTCCTCTCATGGTTGTGTGACTATCTGTCAGATCGCGACGCCCAAATTAAAGTTAACGGAGTGCTATCGCAAACGTTCAAAACCACCAGTGGAGTCCCACAAGGGTCTGTGCTAGGCCCGCTCCTCGTTCTGTTGTACATAAACGATTTGCTCCCCCCCCTCGTATCGTCTAAAATGGTTCTGTTCGTGAAGGATATGAAAATTTGGACGCCGATTAGTTCTGCAGAGGATTGCGAGAAACTACAAATGGATTTGGACAACGTGTCGAATTAGGCGGCCATGAATGACATGTCATTCATCATACAGAAATGTAAGATGCTCCATCTTGGCAAGAATGTTCCTTGGACATATCGATGGGGAACTGAAAATCTAGCATGGAGCTCGTTAGAAAAAGATCTTGGAGTGTGGATTAGCGGAAACCTGAAGAGCACATTGCACTGCCAGAATATATATCGACAGGCCAACAGATTGTTAGGTATCTTTCGAAGAATATTTAGAAGATTCTGTCTGGTAATGTCTACCTTCGACCTACGATGGAGTATGCGGTAGAGGTCTGGGCTCCTTGGCTGCGAAAAGATATTGCTCTCTTCAATAAAATCTATCATAGAGCAACGAAGTTAGTGATGGATTTACGCAATGTTCTGTATACCGAAAGATTGCGACGTCTGGGTCGATGTGACTGTACCCAAAGGAGGATACGACGCGACATTATTTTGACCTATAGAAGTGTGTCTACCGAAGGACATCCACTAAAACACTTACTTGATTTGTGTGACGGGAAAGTGACGCAAGGACATACCCTATCCCTTTACGTTCCAAGTTCCCGTGTTGATTGTGAGCGCCATTTTTCGCCGTGCGAGCTATTTCTTTGGAATTCCCTACCCGAACATGTGGTGGACTCTCCTTGCCTGGCGATTTTTAAAGCGAAATTGGACTTGCACTTGCAAACGAACATCATTCGGGAGACTTACATTTGGTATTCTCTGTTGCTTTTATACTATTGTTATTTTCATCTTTCATAGCGTAATCCTGTGGCGTTGAAAAGTATTAACTTTTTTAACCATAAATCCTTGAATCCTTGAATCCTTGTTTATTTTCACACTTTTATTACTTATTAGTAGCAGAAAATGTCTTACATTCATCTTATTCAAAAAATTAAACCTCGCCACCGTGTATTGATCGCCGTATCTGTGTAATTCATAACGTAAATGTGAGCACTTTGGCGTAATACATGGTGTTCATAATCTTCAATAAGCTCAAACATTCGGTGACTTGTTTTGAATATCGGTATCCTAACTCAAGTCTGGGAATATTTACTGATCTGTGCTTGAGTAACAGACCGACAACATGGCACAGCATATTTCAAATGGGGTATATGAATGTCTCATGAGAGCATTTTGCTAAAATCTCCGAAATTTTTTATAAAACTAAGAAAGCTCAAATTTGACCAGGTAGACATATACTCTTTTGACATATTTTACCTAATTGGTGGAAAACCAGAGCTAGATTGCCAAGTATGTTACAGTTGGTTCCAAGGATGTCACAGCCGGGTTGGTAGTAAGAATGTGCCCCTATTATTTATAAAATGCTCTCAAGTGGAGTGCGTCTCAACTAGCCTGTGATAACCAAGTCCAACTCATGGCCTGCTCGGACGGCTTTCACAAGCTCGGTGGAACTGATTTACTGACATTAAAAGGGGTGAAAGCGTGTGACTGGCACCTTAAAACCAGTTTATTCCGGGTAGATAGAGCTCTCCAGCTACTAGCGTTAGCGGATTATCAAGGGAGCTCAAGTCTCGATTACGCTGATAATGTAGTTGTTTTTGGCGAAAATGCCGAAATTTGCAGTGTTTTCGACCGAATTTGTAGCGCTGTTGCGAAAGTCAGCTTCGAGATAAACGCATCATTAACCAAGCCATTTTTATATCGTTACACCAGGTGTCCAGCAACTGAAATTCCAGTGCTGTCCGATCGAATATGTTCCAGTCTTTAAATACTTCGATTTAAGTATGCTGCCAATGATCAGGCAAAAGATAAAGTTATGTTAAGGGTTGATCTCGCGTGCATTGGAAAGGCATCCTTTGGCGTAGGCCCGGGATCAGTATCCAAACTAAAATGTGTGCTTATAGAGCAGTGATCGGCCCTGTACTGCTTTATGGATGCGAGACGTGGCCGCTGAGGTTGCGGAAGTGTTCGAGCATTGGTGTTTTAGTGTAATCTTGGGGTTCCGATATACTGACCGAATTTTTAACGCTGCCGTTCTGGCGAGATGCAACTGAATACATCCGCTTTCTATTCATATCCTACGGTGAAGTCTACACTGGTTCAGCTACGTCCTTAGGAAGACTGACTCAGCGCTCACGATACTCGTCCTCGACCACAAACATGTTCGTACACGGCGACAAGACAGTCAAGTAAAGACCTGGCTTTCAACTGTGGAGGAGGATGTAGACACCCTGGGACTGCACACAATCAAAGGTGTTTGCAGGTGGGAACGAGACTGAATTAAAATCTGCAACGATCTCGCCTTCAATCGACGCGCGTGGGCTAGCGTGATTCGAGACATCAATCAATCAGCCAAATAATTTTTCAAATTCAGCAAAGTCATTTTGGTAATTTTCATAAACTCAAATATGTGTGTGATGGAACTGCATGCAAATATGTATTTTTCGTTTAAACCTATGGGTTCAACCCAAGCTTATATGTGTAGCCACGGTATACTGATACTTAATTGTCAGACACATAATCCCCAGTTTGATAACTTCTGAAGAATGCAGAATACGTTTAAATGAATTTATTTAGCAGGAGAGATATGCAATTGATTTTAAGAACATCAATCTTTCCGTAGTTGAGTATCGCTGAATTGCTCGAGATGTCCCGGCGCATATCTTAGCATACTTCTTCTTCTGTTTGATATGAATCCCAGCGCTTACTTGAAGAACTCAGACCGTATGCTGTCGGAAATCCTTTCGCAAACCGTTAAGAAATGTCCACATGGTGAGATGTTGGAACATCAAACATTGCGTCACTTGGGAGGGACGGGAGAGTGCAAGTTGGGTCTTTCCTCCTTACACTGTTTTGATGCCTGTTGAGTGTCCGCGATATAGCACTTTTTGAGGTAATGCCATTAGAGTGCCTAATGGCAGACCGAATGTGACCGAAGTTCGTGAAGCAGAGGGGGTTGCATTAATTTCTAACATTTCTTCTTTCATTTTAGCCAACGCATTCTTGGCCAAAACATTTTTCTTTGTTGCACTCGTGATTGTGAGCTGCGAAATTACGTACTATATCATCGTTAGATATAACTAATCTCGCTCTACACTTGTATGTGTGTGACAAATTTACTACATCTCCAATTAATATTGCCATTATTTGATTGTTTCTCGAACAAAAACTCGTTTCCCATGTAAATTAATGTCCTTCGACCTTTGCTACTTGTACCATATTCATGAGTTATTGCACATATTTAAATACCTTCCCTGGGGATTAAGTGTCTGAAGATCAAGTGTCTGACGATTAAGTGACCGAACACCGTATTCACATGTGAATGAACAGTTTGGTCGTCAGCCATAGCCGACAGTGACATACAAGTTCACGATTTGTTTAACATTTCTTCATTGTTTTGTGTGTGCTTGATGGAAATACATTCGATTGAACAGGATGGTCATGTCAGCCTTACTCAACAGTGGCTCATATGCTCAAACCTTGTTCGACTGCTGCTCCTTTTTCAAATTGATCGATTTCGTTTATTTGTGAAAAATACTCAAGTAAAAAGTCACACCGTAAAGCATTCTATTGTTTTAAAGATTCATTTCGAATATTGCCATTTTCATGATAAATCTGTAAGAGGTACCACAACCAGTGAATTTAACCCTATAAAATTATTAAATTGGATTTAATGATAACTCAAATTTTCGGACCAAAGGAATAATAAAGTTGTCAGACTTAAATTATATCTCTCTAACAAAACACGTTACAAATCTCACTTCTCCGTGTAAATGTCACCAACTTCCTGAAATGTATTTTCTTGAAAAGCCGTGAAAAGTTCAATAAGTTTAATTAACCGATTATCCATAATTTTGAAACGTTACAATCTGAAATGATGTAGAAAAAATACATGTTTCACACATTGTTTTGTTTCAGATCACCTCATGGTTAGAGAGTTCAATGCAAAGTTAATGGTCTTGACCGTCATGCGGTAAAAAAAACATGTCTTATAACAGCGCACTTCAGCCAGAAACAAGAGCTAACATGAGACGCCGATAATCTCCAGTTGTATCGTCCTGAAAAGAAAACATGGAAAAATAATCAATAAATGAACGCGTCATCAACGAGTAAGTGATCAGTAAACTCATCATCATACAAAAAAGAAAACGAACAAATTAGCCACTTACCGAAATCCACGATTCCAGTGTCTTTCCTTGGGCGATTTGAAATTCTTTCTTAATCAATTCCATATCGATTTCGCATCGAGAAACAACCAATCGGATGAGAGTTCTATCCTTGGTGCCCAATCCTTTCATGGATTTCATTAACATGTAGGCGAAGTATTTCTGTTTATTGCGGATGCACCGTACTGTCGAATGAGGGGGAACCGTGATAAATGAAAGTGCGATTTGACGTTAAATTTAAGGTAATCGATTTGCACGGGGAACATCATAATTCACGTAAAAAGGTAATAATTTCGCACCGTTACTTATCGACGAGGAAGTTTATTCGTATAATATTGTGAAGGTACGAAGTGCCTTAGCGATGAGCGCTAATCCTGAGCTTCCGAATGTTATGTAGTACTCTACCCTCCGAGTCAACACAAAAGTTAGAATCGCAGTGAAGATCGACGACGACAATTGCGAACTCGTGATATTTCGGGTTTCGGCTTGATTGCAGGGTTAGAGCGACAACATCTTCGTAAGTTCGTGAAGATGGACGACGTCAGCCGTAATCGAACGATATGCAATTCGACAATGTCGACCAACGAGCCATGCGTGGTTAGGGCTTGAATTGTACCGGTTGGCACGAAATCGACCGACAAATCAGATCGAAATGACAACCGCGACAGACACGTTCATGATCACCGTTGTGATTGTTTGTTTGTCTATATAAGATATTCTCACTGAACCTAACCCTACTGTCTCCACCTGATGACGGCAAACAGCCAGAAACCGGTAGTGGTGTGTAAGGGATGGGGATGTGAGCACCACAATACATTGGTGTGTTTTGTTATTTGTCTTGTGCGTAATAAACTCCTTGTCTTCGCTTGTGTTCTTGGATTCGAGGGTGAACGCGGTTAGTGTTGACCTCAGTGATGAATAAAGACACATTCAATGTGCGTGTGTGCAACTCGGGTGGGGACGTTGTTAAAATATTGTACCGATGACGTGAATGTTGCGATGTGTGCCACCAGCCGTGTTGACCTGAGATGACCCGACGCAATCATTTCCGTCTGCTCACTCGCTACAATATGTTTATCGTACGAATATACGGAAACAGTAATTAGATTTTCAATGTGATGTGTTGCTCACATCTCCGAACTTAGATTTGCTCAAAAAATCAATAGTTACTTTCGAATTAGTAAGAATAAAAATCCGTATTTGCATGCATCACACACACACACACACCACGACCGGTTTCGTGCTGTTTGTACTCATCCGGTAAGGACAGAACGATCATGATTCGGATTCATTGAAATCGTTGTCATGGTTTTAAGACCATTTAAATGTGTGTGAGCACATGTGTGATTGAGCAGGTTGGTCGTGCCAACTTTATGCAACAGTGGCTTACAACTGCCGGTTGAGTAAATGTATATTTATTTGTATGTATCATTCAAAATCTCTTAGAAAATTTATAACTAGACGATTTGGTGTGTGTGTAGTGAAATAGTGGTGTTAGTGAAGTATTCGTTAAATTATGAGTGATGTTTAAATAGTTCAGAATTGATAAATGAAATGAGATTGTGTACAATACCAAAAACTTATATTATATATCATTTATCGACATTTTCTTTCATCGATATTTGCTAAAACCAACTTGAAATGTCATTTGGGTTCAAGTAGTTTACCCCGTTTTTCGGAATCATGAATTCTGGTGAGACTGGGCATTACACTACCTTGAGCGAATCATGTGATGACGAACTAGGAGGCATGCTTCTTGTTCCTTTTTATTTTGTTTCCAGACAGTTAGGTGCTTCAGTATCTGCCAATGACAGTCGTAGAGAAAGTTTCCGTTTTACCGTCCGACTTGTAAAACTATAAGTATTCTGTGCAGGAGTCTCCATTTGTGCGGCCTTTGAATCGAATATGCTATTTTTTATATGTTTTTATGATATTCATCAACCATGTTGCATTTCCAAATTTTTGGCAGGTTTCTATGTAAACAATGGACATTCTACACCCCACAAGCGTTCAATGCTGTTGCACTTTTAAATGTTGAACCATGAAGGCTTTGTTGCGACACTCGTATGAACGTCATCAAATGAACACTGAATCAACGTGATGTGAACATCGCTGAACTTTTGTCTAATCGATGTATTGCGATCTCGCTGATAGACGAAATCAAATCTGTTACGGGTTTGAAGGAGAGCCTGACGATTAAAATCTTTCCATACAAACATAGCGGGGATCGTTGTCCAGAAAATCGTGTGGTTAAACTAATCATATTCGCTTAAAATAGTATAAAGAAAGGAAGGTATTTTATCTTCTGATTCTCATTGACACTGATGCTAGTTTTCCTGTAAGAATAACGAACTTATTGTAGATTGGGGGAATTCAACCGAGAAAAAGTTGAATTGCATTTAATTCAACATCAAGACTGATAATGTCAAAAGCGAGTTGAACCTGATTTTTGCACCATGTTGTATTGGGAATCACCTTTACCGTAAAAACATCATAGATTCTCTTTAGGTGAAGAACGTTCAAGATCCGTTTGTTTTTAGAGTGAATTTCAATCGTTTAGCGTAAGAAAGTGTAAGATACTTCTCTCTAGACACGAGATTTAAATCAATCTTGTTGATATAACTAACAAACTACCTAGTAGTCTTTTGTTTGAAATACGAAAACGCTGACTTGGATGTGATAAGCTAAGCATTTTTTACCGAGTATAACTGGATCGAAAACAACCATCCTTTGATCACAGGACGAATTTAAAAAAAATCAATTTCATGTGATTTTTGCGAAACGCTTCGATGACGCAATTAGCACTAATCAAAAGAAATCAATGGATGATAAAACAGCTGTTTGATGAACCTTTGAAATGATGTTGGGTAGGTTTGTAACAAAAATTCGATCGATTCGCGTTTATGCACGGCGGATGATTTTTCGCCCGATAATAACGACACAGTTTATTCTGAACCAAGGATATATGGAGAATGAACTTGCAATGTGATTAGGCATATTGTGACAAGTTAGTTCCTAAGGTAGGTTAAACCACTTAGTGATTTTGAGTTTGGTTTGAGGACAGACTATCAATAGAATTGGTAACGGTGGCGCAGGTGAGGTTGTGGTGATATGCACCAATAACGCAAAAGTAACAGGCGATTAATAGTACTTTTATAAGGTAAAGTATATCAATTGTTTTACTCATTGTCAAGAAAGTGGCAAGTAAGCACTGACAGCACGTGGGCTGTGTCGTAATTGAATTTTAAAACCGAGAAAACATAGTCTAGATTAAGTTGGATGAATTAGTGATCGAAAAAATTTATCACCCTTAGGAATATCATGATGATATTGTTTTTCGGGAAACATGTACAATCCGTTGATAGCAGAACGTTGCTGGTGGATTGCATGATCCCTATCTAATTCAAACAACAAATATGCGCATGCTGTCCCGTTCTCAGTTTACGATAATAAGTTTGCGATATTGAATTTTGTATGTGTGAATGTAACAAAATGAGTGAATGCCGACTGACCACACTCGACATGTCGTCAAGTCAGATCCGGTACAAAGGTCGAGACGTCGCGTTGTTTCTATGTCCAGCGCGGCCTACGCTCAAAAGTTGCCGTAATCAAGAAATTAACACTGCCCTGTCGACCAAATTGTGATTTTGTTAAGCCTCTCACCGAATCATATGTGAAGGCTGGTAGAGGAGACGTAGGTTTGCACACAAAACTACTCGCCAGCCATCTCGAAGGGCATTTTTGGCGATACCAGTGTTGTGAAAACCATAACCACGGCTTTAGCAGTATCGTTTTCCGCTTTTTTTGAAATCTGTTGCGGTTTACACTTTGAACCTAGATTACTTTTTCAAATCATGTGCTATGTGAATGTTCTTACTGACTCTCTTGAGTTTATATGCTTTTATTCCATATACTGAATCATCTCCGGATTTGTTTTACGCTGATTGCTTTATCGACCTTTAAAAATGGTAAGTACTACGTTCTGAATATTCCATTCTTCAAGTCCAGTAAAAAACATATTGATTAGATTTTATTTACTGTTATGTCTATTTTCGAATCTACGGGCCTCGTTATCACACACTAACAGTAATTGAACAATCAAATAAGATAATCTAAGCCTGTAACCATTTGGGAGTTCTATATGGGTTGACAGAACTCTAGCTAGAACAATGACGTTGTTTCAATCATCACAGTAAATCACTGAGATCCACGGCGAAATCAACGTTTGACTTTTGACCATCACAGTGAGACGCATTAGGTCCAATCTTACTGCAACTGACTATTTGTAATGACAAGCCCTTGTGCAGTTCAATTTCGGGAGTTACGAGTGCCACAATGCACTTGTCGTAATTCATTTGTTATAGTCTTTTCGCGTTGTGCGATTGGATTAATTTTGACCTCCGATATTTTTGGATATAACTTTCTTGGTTTTCATCCGATCGGTTTGATTTTTGGATATCTATCTGAAAGCTTGCTACGTCGGATCTATTCATACAAGAATCATCCATTTGCGACGTGTCGTTCTTTGTGTACGTCAACCGTGGATTTTTCTACAGTTTGTTCGTTATTTGAATCGCTTTTGTGTTTCTGCTGTTCGATTACCCCATCGGTGTTTATCTCCTGCTGCTAGATTACATTTCGTGACGTGTTATTATGAATAGATGTGTTACGATTCCACTAAAGAATTCGTTTGTATTCATTACACAGATGAATTTAGCAATGTTCTACTGCCTACACTAAATGTTGAATTCCGTTTCAATACAATTCACTGAAAACCATCTATGTGTTCGTGTGATGCATCAGATAAACAAAAAAAACGTTTTCATACAACCGATTGCTCAAAATGATCTGGAAATGCCCTTGAAAGTATTTGATGAACTCACCGATAGCTAGCATTGATTTTAATAGATCTCCACTCATTTCCGACTTCAATGCCTTTTCGATATCGTTCTTGCTGATCGTGGCGTACTCTTCGAACACCGCACGCAGGTGAGCAAACGACTTTGCGGCGAGTATCTTGTTGAACCTAATCGAAAATTTAAATAATGAATCGCGATCAGATGAGTCGGAATAATACGATTCTGCTGGTCGCATCAATGACCTACGTCGACTCATCCGTGCCAAGTCGCTTTTCTCCGGCTCGGTAAAGTTCCTCGGCGTCGCGCCTTGCTTGGTGACGATCCACCTTAAGACTTTCGTCGCGATTGGCTTGAAGCAGACTGACCAGGATGCGTTTGAAGTGACGTGATGTGTCACTAATGACATCTTTCTCCAGGTTACGACCAGGGTACACTAGATTATAGAGACAGTTTAAATACATGTCAAAGTATTTCTAAGATTTTATGGGTATGTTTACTTTTGCAGTATATATTGAATCCGACCTCGGGCCCATGATATTTAGAATCACAATGCTTAATTTCCAACTGTGAATGGGTCAACAAGCCATTTGATTTCCATGTACGTTTTGTAAGATTAATCTCATATTCTTAGAAATTAAATTGAAGAGGATTTATGACTGGTTTGAGTAAAAGCAGGCAAGAACTCTGTGGCTATAGTCAGTAGTCTCGGTTGAATGTGAAAATAAATGTTTAAACATGAAGAAGTTTCCAAAGTGATGTGTTGCTCACATCCCCCGAAATTACACACCACTACCGGTTTCTGGCTGTTTGCCGTCATCAGGTGGAGACAGTAAGATTAGGTTCAGTGAGCCTTGAAACAGTGAATAAATGGTAAACAAGGTAATACTTGAATGCCACTGTTGCATATGGTTCGTACAACGAACCACGATGTTCAAACACAGAATCACATAGTTATTCGTGGTCAAGCACTCAAGGCGCTTATGGATTACCAAAGTGATGTGTTGCTCACATACCCCGAAATTACACACCACTACTGGTTTCTGGCTGGTTGCCGTCATCAGGTGGAGACAGTAAGATGGGGTTCAGTAAACCTTGAAGTGAAGAAGTTTCAATGTTATTATATTCTGTATAAATTAAATTAAATTTAAAATCGAATAGAAGATTTTAGCATACGGACGTAATGAATATCTTACTGCAAGACAGTGAAACTAATAATACTCATAAAATATGAATACTATCCATGTTGCACAACCGGGGATAAACTTGTTAAAACGTTCCCGTTTTGTCAACAAAAACACCTGATTAGAGCGAATCATATCCCTCCCGGTATTTCACATCAATGTTCTACATTACATACAATACACAAATAAAATATGGATATGATTAATATCAAACACACCGAAAGTCAATAATGCACGGTTGCTACGGACGCCTTGGTAAAACCTGAGAGTGCGTTTTCAAGCGTTTTCAAGGTCTCTTACAACGTGTCAAAAAGACCTAGCTGGAGCATTTTGAGGACAGCTAAGTCTATACCCACCTCAATCATTCGACCAAACTTAATCGTCCATTGTCCTGATCACTAAATACTGAATAAGTTCGAGTAACATTACGTGATTCGAGTTCGATGTAATTTATGTATTTTAGAGTCTTTATATGAAATATCGAAATGTACGTCCTCTAATTGTTTTATAAAGCATATTGTTGATGATGCACAGATAGCATTGATGTGATGGTTTGCTTGTGCATACTAAATGAAAAACCATTGAAACAAAATATACATTTGCATGCTTTTCCGTCATACACACCCCACGACCGGTTTCGTGCTCTTTGCACTCATCAGGTATTTTGAAGGATCATTTTTTTACTGAGTATTTAAAACAAGACATTAATTCTTCAACGTGCCTTAAATGAACATAGCTCTTTGTCTTGTAACAATCGAGTCTAACTTGGCATCAACACGATATCTAGTAACGTTACTGTTTATCGCTATATTGATTTCATTTTGTATATTCTGATGGTGGTGAAAGCGACAAGTCTATATACACTCGATATGCTTTCGATTTGCTGTACTTATGGGCATCACAATGAATGGCTCGCAGCCTTATACATTAGAACGGCCGTCATCTTCGTGTTTGACTTAAAAGTAGCAAACAGGTTAAAATTAGATACCGCTGAACAATTTGACAAAGGATTATATTGGCGAAAATTGAACACTCACTCCTTGCATAAGCCTCCTTGATCGCTTTGATCTGCGCGTTTGTTCTGCTGCATAGGATCTCGATCAGAGCATCTTCATCCGTTCCGGCACCTTTGACCGACTTCCGTAGTTGCATCGCGTCAAAATCAGTCAGCGTGTAACACAAGGCTTCAACTGCCTCGCCAAAATGACCGCTGAGTTCCGATCTGAATTCTTTGATCAAATCTTTCCCGTACATCGTTTTAAATTGTGTAACAAGTTTGGCCCGTTGGTCAGCCGTCCTGTGACCCATGATGTCAATGATCGTTTTTTCGTCTGTTCCTAAACCTTTCATCGCCTTCCTCAGACGTTCGCAATCTTGGCTCGGATCAAAGTTCGGATAGGGCTTCAACGTAGGGGCATACTGAAATGTTAGTAATATAGACTGGTTAGAAAAGACACGAAGTAGCGGATAGGTAACTTTGTAATAATAACGCTATCGTTTGCCATGCCACGGATGTAAAGCAAATTAGCTGATTGGACATCACGTGATTTCGCGCACGTCCCAAATGTTGGTCAGCGGATGTTATCGACCACTATGGTTCGATTTACTAGAACACGTTAACAGACAAGGTGGTGTGCCACCGTAGCTACACATGATTAAGCAGCGGAAACGGATCGTCGACCACTTAATCTGTGGTGAATAGGAACTGAATTTGCACCAGAAATTCGTCTACATGGTTAAGATAACCTTTCTACAATTTTGAATCAACTTACAATGTCCCCATGTAGACTTGGTTCTTGGAATCCCATCGCTTGATTTTTTGACAAAGATTGATCATTCTGTTGTCCTATGCAAGCCCCGTATGGTTCCGTCATTCCACCTATAGGTGTAGCTCCAGGACCCATGGGATTTGAAGAATATGCGCCAGCGCATGGATCAGGCATACCCATTACGGCGGACGTAAGATTTCCAGCAAGCGATGGTGGGCACGGTTGAGGGACGGTGGATCCTGTTTGGAAACCGGTGGGATATGGGTCTGTCGATGGATATACGGATGCAGGTGCTGGTTGGGAATATGGAAGGTCACCAGGTTGGTTATAACCAGACCCCATGACACCGTACCCCATATTGTACTCTGGTTGTGTTGGGGGTGGAAACCCATAGGGATCTGTTGTTCCTATTCCTGGGTAAGGAGCGGGAACTGAATTATCGGGGAATCCGCTCCCTGGCTGTGGGAATCCACCCATAGCTCCTGGGTATGCCGACTGGCCCTGAGGTGGACCACTTAAATTCCAAGCCGATAGATCTTCGTTTGGATACATCGGAGGTAAATTGGTAAAATGTAACACACCCAGATGAGCGGATATTAATACGCTTGATTGCATAACGCTGATTGGTTAAAAAGTGTTACGAGGTGACCAATCACAAATCAGTTAACGTATGATTGATTTTTCTGAAGCAAACAAACCTGAGGTTCTTCCGTTGTAAAATATCCCTCTGGATAAGGATTCGGTTCAATGTCCAAATCTTGAGCTGGTTCATTATCGTCTTCTGGTTCACTTGGCTCTTCGAGCTGAAACGTTGAAGGAAGTATCTAATTGAGCACCATGAAATTAAGCAAAATGCAAAATATAATTTGTGGACGCTATTTCAGTTAAAGTGAAGAAAAATTCCAGTTTTTGCTACATTAATTTTGACATCATATCTAATTGCCAAGCCATTTATTTAGTCAAGGATATAATCATATTATCATCTCACTACATGGGCAACCGTCTTCATGAGCTCCTTTGAGCGATTGACCGCATAGCGAGAGGAAATGGTCAAGTCGGCGACAAAACACCACCATAGCAAACGCTGTAGAACAGCCATTATACATTCACATCATAGATCACTTCATCAATACTGGAAAGTGGACTTCACCCCACTGCTGCGCGATACAAAACGCAGCAAGTTGTTCAGCTATTACCAAGAAATCTCTCTTCTGAATATCATCAGCAAATGGTTTATTTAAATTTAACGCATACTGCTACAAGAAATAGTTGAAATCGTTTACTCCCAATTTTAGCGTGGCTTGTAAAAGGAAAGACATAATCTTCTCTTTGGGAAAACTTCAATAAAAGTGTCGGAAACAGCGTATAGTGTCACACACGAAGGTTTTAGAAATATTAGAAACGGGAATCTCTTCAAAAAGGCTGGAAAATATACGCAGAGCTTTATAACCGCTGAAACCATCCACGCAATACACGATTGGAACCTACATACTTTCAATTTACCGAGTATCCCTCACATTCTGAACACATCATGGATGGACATATTATTTAATTCAGAGGTGTTTTAAAGCCGATCTACAATGAATGTTCACTGTACTTCAACAATACCGGTTGCGCTCGATGGGCGATGTATATGTAATTAGAAACAGTCGTATTTCACAAGATATCATATATGGAAATTCTACCATCAGAGAAAGCCGTACGCTCGGTACAAAGTCGGTTGCCAAAGAGAAATGAAATCTCTGGGCATCAACCATACTAGTTGCGAAGGACAACCAATTGATGGCTCATTCGAAAGACGCCATGTGAAGCGTCATCTTCTAGCTAGGGAAAAGCGAGTACTGTTCGTTTGAGCTGAATGTAGATCACGCTGTCAGCGTGTAAATCTCGTGGGGATTCCAGAAATGGATTAATGGGCCATCATATTATCGTGCTCTTGCAGTGTACCTCCGTGGCTTACATTGACCGAATGTAATCAGTTTATAAAAAATTGCTGCTGTACCAAGCGTTCCAGTGCTGTTTTAGGCTGAAAATAGGTGTGAATTTTACACTAAGAATGTCATATACCAGTTTCGAATCAATCATTCTATTTCGAATTACGATTCGTTCTGTATAGTACATATGATTAGCTGAGGTTATGATAAGCAGATATAATATATGAGTTGAGCCCTAAAGTCTTTAATTACTACCAAATGTGGTTTCAAGGTTGACATGGCCGAAACGATTTTGGGAATAAGCTCCCAATTCCAAAAATGTTCTAATGGCGCGCGTCTCATATGGCTTCGGGCAACTAAGTAAAGATCGTGGCCTGTGTAACCAGGCGAAACTGCTTCTACTGACATGAGAAAGGGTGAATGCAGCAGCTTGGTGCCTCAAAACCAGCTTGCTTCGGGCAGGTAGATCTCTGAAGTGCTTCAAGGTGGTACACCTTAAGAAAGGAAAACACTTATCTCAAAGGAAAAGACATCAAGTAACAACCTCGAGGAAAAATCTGGAACCGGAGTCCCGTTAGGCAGTCCGAAATTGCATTCAACTTCGTCCTGCAAACCCCTGCGACGGCATCGTTGTCGAAATCTATCAGGCTAGCTGTTCCTTTGAATCCAGTTAGGCCATGAAGAGAAAGCGCTTGATACACGCGCAGCAGATAGTTCTTCATAGTAAAATTTCCATGCGTACATATCAATACGCCAATGAATAGTACAATCCATTTTGCTTCTATAGATAATAACACTGGAACAGCAGATATCGGTTAAAAGCTATGGTTTGAATGGCATAGAGCTCAGCGCTTACAGCTGCTTCCGACGCTGGGAGAGATTTTCTGGTCTCACTGGACGGCTATCGCCAGCCGCGAGCTGGGCAGCCCCAAGTCAAAAAGGTGCCATCTCACCGCGGTTTGCTATCATCATTGGGTGCATGAGGATTAGGAATCAACCGACGAGCTGTCTGTAGTTTTTCGCACCTTTCAAACGAATTATTGACCGATGCAGAAGAGCTCTTAGACTAGGAACCTGGAACCTCCGGTCCATGCTTCCAGGATTTCGTGACTACCCTCGAATATCACAGGCTTAAGAAAATCAGCTGTGATTAACACTGAGCTAAAAAGGCTGAAGGTCGACGTAGCTGCACTGCAACAGACGCACTTACCAGACACTGATATGCTAACAGACAGAGATTAAACATTTTTGGAAAGTAAGGGTCGCTGATGAGTCTCGACTGCATGGAGTTTGGTTTGCGGTGTGAAACAGCCTACTAAATGCAGCATAATCAAGCAGCAGCGGGAGCGAACTGATTTGGAATCTAAATCTGAAGTGCACTACTGGTACCATTACGTCGGTCAACGTTTATGTGGATACTGAAAATTTTCACGGTATGCATGATGCAATCATAACATTCGCATCTGGTAATCTGATTGTCGACAAAACTCAGCTGATTGCAAGATGGGAGCGCTTTACCTCTCTGTACTCTAAGGACAGCACGATTTTACCGTATACACTTTAAAATGTTGAGAGGTTGCTAACCATTAAACATCTGGATGCTCTCGATGAGCTGAATGGGGCAATCGATGGCTTAGCGAATGGGAAGGCTCCTGGTGACGACGGAATTCCACCTGAGCTCATAAAATGCTGCAAAATAGCATTATTACAACCTCTTTACCATTTGCTCCTTCAGTGCTGGCAGAGAAGTGTGTTTCTCAACAGATCCGAAACACAAAATCATCACGATATTTAAGAATAAAGGTGAAACAATTACAGAAGAATCTTCCTTATGAATGGTGAAGGCAAATTGTTTGCTAAAGTCTCACAGATCCGGTTACACGTTTTAGCTAAAATAGTTTACTCCGAATCTCAATGTGACTTTCACAGGGTAAGATCAACGGTTGACATGACCTCCTTCCTGAGACAACTTTAAGAAAAGTGTCTGAACGACGCTGTTTTTATTGATTTAACCAAGGCATTCGACCATAGAGTGGGTCTTTTCAAAATGCTCGATCTTATAAGCTGCCCCCAAGACTGCTCAAACTCGTTATTTTCTTCCACTGTGGCATGAAGTGGTCAGTCCATTTTAACTGTTACAGTTCAAAAGCTATTAAAATTCATTATTAAAATTCAACACTTTTAAAAACTGCCTGCTAGAACCAGCACATTGTTGAACATATCTTGGTTCAACCATTGAGGATAACCTCTTGCTAGACTTGGAAAGTTGGGTGAAGCTGATTGAACTCCGATTGAACTCTCGTGTCTGAGGCTACCGCAATTTGGCTGCGAAAATAAAGATGCTGGTATACAGAGCGCGCGTTATTTATGCTTTACTTTACATCAGTGAAACTTTGACTATCCACGCCAGACACGAAATGTAAGTGAATGCTTTCTATTTACAAAGCATCCGCCGTATCTTGAACATATCGTGGATGGACAAAGTGACTAATGCTGAAGTGCTTTCAAAAGCTGGTTAACAGAGCATGTTCACCCTACCACGACAGCGCAGCCTACGTTGGCTTAGTGACGTATACTGAATTGTAAATTGTAGCATTCTCAAAGATATATATATATATTTACACAATCATTTAAAAATGAAAAGTGCCACCCTTTTGGGTGTGGGCGTGATACTACCCGGTTGCCCAGGCCGAAGTAGATCTACTTTATGGTGAGTCGAAATCAGCAAGTCGACCATTTGACAGACCGCACTTGCGGTACAATGACGTTTGCAATATAGATATGAAAGATCTTGGCATTGAACCCACTAGTTTTGAAAAACTTTATATTGACTTCTCACGTTGGAAGCACTGCTTAAGACGTCGTCTGCTAACCGGGGAGAAGCAAATACCGCTCTTGGCTACTGAACGCAGATCACACCGCCGGCGTTTATCTGACGGCAATCAACCGAATACAGCCTATCGTTGCAATCGCTGCGGGAGAGATTGTTCCTCCCTGATCAGACTGATTAGTAATTCGAAAAGCTGTGGAGCATGAAAAAATCATGCGATTGTGATGTGCATCAATGGTCGACATCGACTGAAGGAGGCCAACAAAGACTACCTAATGTTAAATTGGTTGAAAGTGTCAGGACGAAACAGCTAAATAACACGATTTAAACAACTCAACTGCATGGATATAAAATATACACCATTGATTTATCAGCCATATACGGGAGCAGAGAATTATTAAAAATGTAAAAGCACCACCCTAACCTCTTCCTCAGGAGTGTGCGGAGGAGTGATTACTGTAGTTCTACTGGATTCAGGCCTTGTTGTGAGTTTTGGTTTCCCGGCGATGGATCTTCTCCGAGATCTTGGTCGACTGGGTTTTTCCAGTTGGACAGTGAGTAGAAACGCGTCATCGTTTTCTTCAAAGTCCACGGCAGTGACCTTCAAACAGTGTAGTGAATTGATGACGTGCATATCAATGACCCTAAGTAAGTTCATGATGGAAATTGAGCAGATTAACAGCTGCAGATTGTTCATATTTGAACGTAAACACGCATCACATTTCAGCATGATCTTTGAATATATTGGAAACTGATGCCATGTGCATATCAGGGAAATAAAGTTTGCAATGAATCGGTTGGAGCTGACGGTGCTCTCATCAGCACTCATGCGAATCACTTAACGAATCATACAGCCTACAGGGAAGTGTGTCTATTCAGCTTGATCTCGTATGTTTATTCTTTGCAACGTGGGAGTGTTCATGTTCATGTAACTTGAAACTAAGCCCTAAACCTAGCGGCACCTTTGGTCTGGCAAAGCTTCTGTGTCAAAAGTGAAACGTTACCAAAACAGATCCAATGGATTTATTGCACATATTCTCTTCATATCCATGTTCATTTAACAAAGATTCAGAGTAGATTGGTGGTGTTTGGAAACCAAAGGTAATCACTATCATGAATATAATTTTGAATTCAATTGGGTAAACCTGTGATAAGGTGAAATATTAAGTAGGGTTATAGCTCTGCACCATTTTAATTTAATTTTTTATAAACTTTTTAGCTTATGATCAATGGCCACACGTGATTGACCTTAAGCGAATTTACGCCATGCTGGGTAAGTAGGCCGATTGACGAAGTTATGCTTAAATGCCACTGTTAAATAGGGTTCGTACATCAAACCACAGTGTTCAAATAGAGGATTGCTAACCCTTCGAATACTATACTCTCCCATTAACTGGCTTTGGAACTCTGGCACAGTCTGAATCGAACTCGTCAGCACTAGAAAATTATCATCCCTTATATCGCTCCTCATATAAGACCGTATTTCTGGTGGTCTAGTTTCAATCATCTAACTATCAGCATATTTGGCGGTCGATGTAATCTCAGTCCAATTCATCCATTTCTACAATAAAACTCTAAGCTGCTTTCATCTGACCTTGAAAATGCAATCGATTACAAAGCATGTGCTGTTAATGTAACAAAGAAGCCATGAACTACTCAGAGAAATAGGTTTCACAACTAAAACAATAAGAGAGGTTAAAAACAAAACAATATATCATACAATACTAGAATAATTAACTCTGTTTCGCCAAAGAAATTCGTAAGCTTTGCTGGATAATTATGAATGTTTCGGATGGTCTGAATTGCTTCTGTACCCAGTGCAACAATCATAGCTGATCTTCTATTTTGAATGGACTTCTAGTTTCAGTACCAATAGTATCACGAGTATCTGTATAACTTATCGCGCATTCACCGTGATTCAGTATACAATTGCAGGGGGCAGTTTGATAGTGTGGTTCACCCTTTGATGGGATTGAGTACTTGTATTGAGCAAATTTGAATTTTATGCCAAGTGTGATTATTTTAGCAGACCCAATATTGTCAACTGGGATCGATGAGATTGAGGAATAATATAAAATTATGAAATCAATGGTCGCCAACCACTCGACATTTTGCCAGGAAGCCTAATTATCTCGTTTTGCATTGCCATGAACACAATCCTGCGTCACACATTTCCGTGCGTACAACAAACTGTCAAGAGAAATTCATGTTGGTGGAGTAGGTAGTAGACAAACGACAGAAGCGGGTGATTTGGGACGAATATAAAGTATCACTGCATGATCTCATCTTTCTCACCGATTGCTTGAACTAAGTGTAACAACGGCATGCCACCAAATCAATGTGTCTTGCCAAATGGTATTTAAATGATGTAGGTATGCTCGATTTTAAATTAATCGGCCTCCTTAACATACTAGCTCACACTTGCATAAACTCTGACATTGAAACATGTCCTTTCGGCAACACATTTTAACGATTCGCTCCTAGCAACAACTCGTAATGAAGGCGAGCCTAATATTTCATGTTCAAACCTGTTTACAAATGAGCTGGCAATCAATGTTTGTGGTAAAACAACACGTTATCTCAGCTTCAACGTTAAAA
Source organism: Atriophallophorus winterbourni (assembly GCA_013407085.1). Taxonomy (NCBI): domain Eukaryota; kingdom Metazoa; phylum Platyhelminthes; class Trematoda; order Plagiorchiida; family Microphallidae; genus Atriophallophorus; species Atriophallophorus winterbourni. The sequence continues at coordinate 28,612 of JACCGJ010003207.1, forward strand.
TATTCAAGTCCTGACGAACCCAAGATATTCATTAGAATTCTTGCTTGAGAGTTAAATGGTGCAGGTGCAACATCCTGATGGAATATTGCTAAACTGTCTTGTGTTTTTTGTCTCTTTTGAAAACGTTTTTAGGATATCAGATAATCAAATTCGTTGAACAAAACATTTATTTAGTAGTATCATGCTGAATGTCGTCAAAAATATCTCAAATATTTGGCTTTCGAGGATATATTATACTTCAGCAACCTGTGTCTAATTCATTCTTTGATGTTTACCCCAAGCATCGTCCGTTGGTTTCCATCGTCTTAAACCAGGTGTAATCTCGCTGATTCACAAATCTGGAGTTCTGATTAATCATATTTACCGCTGTAACCTTCACTGACTTACAAGGCAAAATCAACTTTAAACGTATTTATTTCTATGTGTTATAGACTTGTATTACTTTCTTCGGTATTCCACCGGTAATTGACGCAGTTCTGAGGCGCTGCACCGATAGGGAATTTGCCGCGTGTCAACATATTTGCCATCTAAGGTCGATTGTAAGCTGAAGCTGAGAATCGGTAGACCGCTCACCCATTTTGTTGATACACCTTGGTAACCAGGTAGCCAGCATATTTGTGACCTTGAACAGTTGAACTAAAATAACCTTTCCTGCACCGGGGCAATTTACAAATACTCACTGAGCACCATGAGGTGGGAAGGTTCTTCGGCATAGATTTCTGGATTGTCTCGCTGACTGCCATCACTCTTTTCAAGATGTGCAATAACTTATTGGTCAACGAACTATATTTACTACCAGGTATCTTGAATAGTTGACATTCTAAACCTTAGGAATTCATGCTAGAGAGATTACCTTCCAAATTAGATCGCGTATTCGCACGGAGCAATTTGGACGATTAAGGAGGCTTGTGATTTTATTCCTTTTCCTTTTTATAGATTCGTCGAATTTCAATTCAAATGCACGTGATTTCAGAATTTTTATACCAATCGCTTAGCTGCAGTTCGTGTTTACATTTTGGGGAACAGCTAAACGCCAGAAATTGTTTCCTCGTCAAACGAAATGATAGTCAAGCAAATGTTACGATCTTTAATGTTGATCAATACTGTGTTGACCCCAGTTTACTGAAATCCCATTCCGATTACTTCTTACATATATACTTTGGAAAAACAAATATATTCAAACATATATTTCCGGTCGAAATTTCCTCCCTCCATGTCACAATTGGAATTACCGTTGCTCCTACTTTGACGCACCGGACGCAAACATTAAATTAACGATTTGTTTAACTGTCATACATATATCATCTTGTATTGTACAGATATGTGCTTTTTCATAATAAACCTTCAATCTTGAATTTTGCGGGGATCTGAGCAGGATACTACACTTATCAATCGTTTACCCGTTTTAACCCTTTGTCTACCGATGGTAACTCTAGTTACCACCTCAAACAAGCAGTCGATTGCTCAGTAGCTCCCGTCGGTACCTTCAGTCACCATCGGAGTGCACTTGTCAGGCAGCTTCTGGCATCTGATTCATAAAAATTAATCATGTGTTTCATTTATGCTATAATTAAACAGAATAACACAACAATATCATCAAATACGTAAATCAATTACCGTAGACAAAGGGTTAAACGATTACTAGGGATTTGATTTTTTCGATGCAAACACAATGCGTCAATTGATTCACGATTCCAACAATGAAATATCGATTCAACATCGAATTACGCCCACGCATATTAGGTTTGGCGTGAACAGTTGATTGCTGATCTGCAACCATCGTCACATGATTTCCATCAATTTGAAGGTGGTAGAGTATATTGGTGTAGCGTAAGCACAAAATTATTGATTACGCTATTTTCGTCGCTGTTACAAAATTTAGAACGTCTCTGAAATTATAGCAAATCGGAGGCGCATGAATTTTTATCAGGATGTGTATCCGGGGCAGGCTAAACGCATGAAATTATGATGAATTAGATAATTTAAATTCCACTAAAACTTTCATGAGGGGAAATATTTATTATTCGATGAAATGGTAAATAAATTTTGAAATGAATATGATAAGTATCCGAATATGGGTATCTACACCAGGTTGTTCAATCAGAATGCTTCAAAGTTTCTGTTGAAACCTTGTTTACTTTGTGGAAACCCATTTTCGATTGTAACATTGAGCAGAAAACAGTAAAGCACCGAGAAGTACTCCCGATAATCATTTAGGGAAAAGGGTGATGCTTCGAGACGCCAGTATGTGACTACGTGTTGTGAAACTTTACCGAATTTTAAGTGAATTCGTAAATGGTAACGACGACAATTTGTCTATCGTAACGTTATCACATCGATAAATCGATTAAGGAGCTTAGACAAAATGCCACAAAATATTTAGATATAAACCTGAGGGAACTGTGATGTTTTGTCAGACTCCAGTGAACGGCATGCTTTAATACGGCGTATATCGCCATTTCATTCATTCCGCGGTTTAGAGAACTTATATTTATTTTTTCCTATTGGGTCTGCTAATACAATAAAAAGGCTATTTTGACTTGTTCCACTACTTTTAAGGTTTTCGAAAACATTTCATGTCTACTCTAGCCGATAAAGTATTTAGATTAGAAAGCTATAACATCACACAACCACGACCAATTTTTTTTACACTATTTGACTAAGATAGGATTACAGTGATCAGGATCCGCTAGTATTGAAACAGTGAGGAAATGGTGAGCAATGCCTGTGCTTTGATGCCATTGTTGGGTGAGTCTGCCTTGTCCCAACGCATGTACTCACACACAAATATGGATAGGTTTAACACATGGGCTTAAAACGAAATTCGTATTTACATGCATTTTCGCTACATACCAACTACAGGTTTCGTGCTGTTTATCACTGTTTAGGTTAGAAACGTATGATCATGATCCGCATGCATCAGAAAGAAATGTTGATAAAGGCTAACACGACCAGCTTATTCATCAACATGTGCACACACATGAGTATTGAATTAAACCCATGACCTTGAACAAAAATCAATATTTTCATGCACATCCATCGCACACCCCACGACCTGTTTCGTATTGTTAGCACACATCAGGTTGGAATAGCACGATCAGGAACTGCGCGCCTTGAAACAGCGGAGAAAGGGTAAACGAATTTCACAATTTAAAACAACTGTTGAATTATGCTTGTACGACCAACCTGTTCAATTATGAATAGAGCCAAACACGAACTGCTTGAACGCAGTACGTTAGGGCCATTTGATCAGAATACGCATGGCTCGAAACGGTAGAGAAATAAATATGCAAGTATACGTTATATTTCATCTGCTTTGCAATCCAGTTGAGCCATTTCTCGCAGCGATTATGCATTTATACAATAACAATATACGATTGATTCAACTGTTTGCAAGGGCACTTAAAAACATTGATTAAAACGGATGCTTATTCCCAACAAAATACGATCGATAAACCTACTTTTCCCATTCTTGCTTTCGATATGTCTTCCGACAACTCCGGGTCTAATCGAGTGTATTCCAACAAATGGTTGTGTACATGTTCCAGCTGGGACCGTAAATCCCCTTGTCCCTGACTGATGGCTAATAGTGGGGGTTGCTCCAACCGGATTGGTTTCGTTACTTGAGTCCGATCTTGTAGGGATTGAATGGCTTCGCGGACCTCGGCCACTGTCATGTGTCTAGCTTGGTCAATGTACTGAGAAAAACAGAAGGTCAAATCACGAGATCGTCAACAATCATGAAATTCGACGTTCTATGGATGACAATAACTTCATATCGGGTCAATACGAGTGAGCTTTGAGTGATTACAAGGTGAACCATTGTAGCAGTTTTCTTTAACACTGTTTGAACATGATCATATAAGTTAGCTGTATCAAGTCTAGAGAGGAAAAACCGTTAAAATGACTTGATGTGTTGCAAGTGACATTTAGGAGATGATAACTTAATTGGGCTTCTGGCTGTGACTTGTTATCAGATATGAACTAGCGCTTGACACCTTGGTTCGAAAAAATCCATAAGCGCTTCTCGCAAACCGCGAAGGACCAAGTCTTTTTGTCAACCGTTGATCAAAAAACGAACACAAGCGCTAGATAAAATATGCTTTTCGAGTAAGTTCTGCATTCAGCAGTGAAATTTTTGACAGATATATTTGACTCCAAATCAGTATCTCATCATGCATCTTTTGTCTAAAAAAACATTTATTTTGCTAGAAATTAAATTCAATCGTCGAACTCAGCCAAAATAAACCAGGACAAATTTTTTGAGCCTCTCAAACAACACAATTAAATAGGATTTAAAATATCATTTAGGACTCATTTTCGTTTCATAGAGCCGTTTCGATATGTCAATCTTGCTTCTTTCATTCTCGTAGATGACCAATATAAATTCGAAATTTGTGGTGATTAGTCTAGGTGTATGGTCGTATTCCAAAAGATCTACTCTATGCTGAGTTGAAACCAAGCAGTCTTCCATTGGGCAGACCGCACTTGCGGCACAAAGACGTTTACAAAAGAGATATGAATGCTCTTGGCATTGACCCCGCGAGTTGAGAAGAACTTGCTCTTGAACGCTCACAAGGGAGGCATTGTGTAAATCGTCGTCTGCAAGCTGGGGAGGAGCAGATACAGCTCTTGGCTGCTGAACGCAGATCACGCCACCGGCGTGCAACTGAGGACCAACAACCGAGTTCTGTCTATCGTTGCAAGGGCTGCGGGAGAGATTGTTCCTCCCGGACTGCTTAGTCATTCGAAAAGCAGTAGAACATGAAAATTCATGCGATTGTGATGTACATCCATGGTCGACATCGACCGAATGAGGCTAACAGCAGCAACAGTCTACGCAGCTAGATGTCCTTATCGCGTTTCTAAGCAAAACGTTTTTAACTCAATTACCTACACCAGGTAAACAATTGAGCTAACGCTCACTTCAAAAAACTATAAGGCAAGAGTACTCTAGTCACTCGTGCACGCACAATTGATATAACCAATCTTTTTAACCACAGCGAAGCGTTTTCCTAGTCATTTTTAATTGAACATTCAGATTATTTGTGCCAGAACTGAGAACTCAGAATGTTTTATGGTAGAAACAGCAGTAAGCTTAACGTTAACCATAGGATGACAGGTATATGGAGTAAAATTATAAAATCTCTCAAAAATCAATAGGGACAGTCACATACCGCATGGTTCGTCATATACTCATCAAGTTTACAAGCGAAAACCGCAACAGATTCCGAGCGTGTGATTTCTTCAGACAAAATGTTCCGAGTGAAACAAAGTCTTACCGAGAAACAAATTTCGACGAATATCCAATCGAGAATGCGGGATGCTTAAAGCCTTTAAATATGTTCGTGTTCGAGTAAGGCCATTGGGCTTTAGCAAGTGTTTAAGGGGATGGTTCTCAGTATGCAAGATTGTGAATGCCAACAAGAGGTCACTCCGTATCCGCCGTTGGGTAAAATCATGTAGACTTAGTTTTAACATTCGCTCTTTAAAAGACAATTTTCTGTAACGTGACACCAACTTTGTCGCACGATGATAAATCCTGTCAAGTGGTTCTTTAAATCCCTTAGCACATTGGGCTCATTTGACGGCATCTCATCTCTACGTGGTTTTGTTATGCCGCTGTTTTTAATCCCATATCAGTTGCCACATAAACCTTTCACTTTTAACTCTTCAATTACTTACATTCTAAAGGTTTTAGGGTTGTTGTCATGACACTTTTTAGCGCTAGTCCCAGAGAATCTTGTTCTGAAGCTCAATTGGGAACTCTGGGATGCCACTTCGTGAAATCGCCCTAGGTCTTTTGCACTATGAATGACTGGTGGATGGTGAAAATGTCGGATTCGTAAAATTGTTGAATATAAAGCATTCAAGAAATTATGGTTAGGACGCGAACTCTCTACAACCCCACAAGATTGCGGTATGAATGAATATGTGAAAATGTATATAACGAATATTTCGAATCTACGTATCATGAATAATGTTCTTTTGCATATTTAGATAAATATCGCTTTGCGAATCGCCATACACGAAGGATCCACCACAATTTCTCGTAAAGAATTTCAAATAGATATAGCACACACATTGAAAGATGACGCTGGCAATTAATAACCTTCGGATGTAGAGGAATAAATTAAATGGAATTCACTTATTATCACACTCAGGAAACCAATGATTTAGTGGCTGTTTTTCCAAAGACACAATTTTATTGATAACAATATTATCGCTCAGTTTTCTCTTTCGGGTAAAGGTTTTTGAACTCAGACATTTTATTCTTTACTGTATGAAACAATAATATGAACTATCGCTATATTTGCCTCTCAATGATACGTTTTATTGAAAAGGGCAATATCTTTGCGCAGCACAGGAATTCAGAACTTGATGGCATACTTCATCATTGGACAAATGTAGGTATCCATTATTCTTGGTAACGTTACTCGCGAGAATCCTCCGAATATTATTCAAAGGATACGTGACAATCTGTTGCTTTCACTGTAATTCTTCCATACATTAATATCCTTTCCTTCATCTTTTCATGCCAGATTTTTAGTTACCAATCGATATTTTTCAGGAACCTTCCCGCCAACGTGAAGCTTCTTGAATCATTTTACACACATCTTGGTTAACTGTGGTAATCGTTGTAATTTTTCAATAAATTACATGACATAATTAATCTTGGTCTAACTAATAATACCAAAAGGATTAAAAATATGTGGTGAGGTTTGTCTCATTGAACACAGAGCAATTTAAGATTACTATGCAAATACACCTCCACTACTATAGCAAATACACCCACACAATAATAAATCATCTTAGATGATAGGTTTGATGATGCAATGATGCACACCCAACTTTCCTGTAGAATTTAACGAGTGTATAACATTGGTGAACAATTACATTATTTAAAGTCACCAATATGAATTTTCAGAGTGGCAAAGATTAATAACACAAACGTGAGCAGTGATATCAACCAGAATCTATTTCATATTATACAAATATCCGGCATGGTCCCAGTAATCTTACAGTTTAGTAATATTTCATTATCAAGTACCGTACTTAAACCATGTCTCTAAAACTACGTTTGAGCACGACAAACTATAATGAGGTACCCACACGCTGATGTCGTTAAAATAGATTTTGTGAACGAAATAAGTAATGTCGTTGGATTATATCATCTTCGCTTCTACTACTAACATGATTTATCACAAGCTCGAATTGCCAATCCATTCGGAAACACCGACCAAACTTGACGAATTGCATATCGTCTGATTGCAGCTGACGCTGTTCATCTCTTCATACATTTGACGATGTTGACACTCGTACCAATTTCATGCAATTCTTTCGAAACCCAAATAAATATGGGCTCAGGATTGCCGTCGTCTGACGTTTCAGCCTTCCACTACTGTTGTGCTACGCCTGAGGGAAGTGTTCTGTATATTGTCGTGATTAGGACTCATCGTTAGCGTACATCACAACTCCAAGATATCAGATTTGGTCATAAACGTCAGTTTCTCAATACAAACTTTAACAGCAAACATATTGCCATTTTACACGTTGAGTAAGTTGTGAAAAATAAAATATTTCCCAAGTATTTAGAAATCTATCGAAACAAAATATAAAAAATTACTCTGTATCTCATTTAATTTGAAATCAAACAGTATTAACACTGTTCACCTGCGTTATGTTATTCGCTATTGCAGACATTTGCTGATAGGTGACGCCAGTAGCGGCTAGTTGAGGTGTTTGTATGAAAGTGGGCGTCGCGGGAGTCATGTACGATCCGTAAATGTTGGACGCGTTTGGCGTGCGGACATCCCAATTCAAACCTGGAACGTTGCCCCACAAATTGATTTGAGTACCGGATTGATTGGTCGCCGAAAAACCTTGATCGGCAGTCCCTGAATCGAGGAAATTACAAAAACGGTTGCACATGAAATAAGTGTTTGTGCGAACGATCATTCGGCGAGATCACAACCGAAAGAATAACCCTGAGGAGGATCATTGTGGCTGAAACTTATTAGTAGCTAGGAGTACTGGATGAAATCATTCAAATGTGTGCTCTGCATTTTAATGAATTGATTGAATGAATGAATAAATGAATGAATTGATTGTTGGAATTTCGTAGAGTTACTTTTGTATGAGTATAGCTGATTTGACAATTAATTTCACTCTTTGGTCATTTTCTCACACATCATGCTGTGAAATTCATTCTTCTAGAATCGAAGCCTCTGCTACCTGGACTGTCTTCATCAAGTACAAACTCAGGGTGCATTCCGATATGCCACTAGTGTAACAAAACACACAGGGATCATAATTTCAACTTCATAAGTCTGCCGCAGTTAAAATCTCATTCGATACTAGGAATTATTAGGTCAGGAAAGTTGAATATTGTATGCTATACGTAGTAAAGTGAAAATTGATTAATAATCTTTATTTCATACACCACTGTGTGCTAGCGGTAAGTAAACTATTAATTGTTTTGCACTTACTGCATTAGATAGAAAAAATAGTTGTTTTAGAGAGAATACGATGAAAACCACGTGTTTGAACTCTTCAAGATAGGAAATGAGATATTTTAAGGTCAAAGGGAAGCTTTCTTTGCGAAAAGTCATTCAAATAGATAATTTCACAGAAAATGTAATACGGTCACCATTAAACGAAAGGTATATAAAACGTCTAGTCGATTCGTTTGACCAAATTAAGAAATGCGCAAAACAACAGATAGTTTTTGATCATTAATGTCGTTCAATATAATCAAAAATGTATCTACTTAACATATATTTCACACAAGAGATCTAGTTTGTTGTTCCTTACCTAATGTGTTCAAACAGCACGAGAAATTAGTTTGTTATTCTAACTTACTTCTGATGAATCCATCCACCGCCTCTTCCAAAAGATCATCATCATATTCCTGAGAATTGATCGACACATAATACTGAAAATTCACTTACCCGCCTTTTCACGAGTTTTCTCTCACGATTTTGCATTTTTTCCACACTGTCAATACTATTTTCCCTTTCACTGCTTTCGTTTTCAGTATTAGCTGCCTGAAAATTTTCCGATGTATTTTCAATCGCCTTGGAGTCGGTCACATATAACTGGCGGGTCACAACGTGACTTTCTACTCGGGTTGTGCTATCAGCGATTTATTGAATTTGAAATAAATTACGAAATACCTGTTGACAGCTACAGTTTTGATCACACGTTTTCCCGGGTGCAAGGCGAACGGTGCTTTATAGATAAAGGTTTGTCCAGATCCTGTGGCATTCGGTTTCTTCCAAGGATCCGGTTTCGAGCCGTCGGTTGTGAAGTAAATACGAGCGTTCGGTGTCTCTGTTACAAGTTGATGCAGAAGAGTTAGTTAGTGACGCAGTGGCGTTATTTGCATACATATTATTTTGCATTACTACTTAGGTTTAGTTAGTAGTTTTAAATATTTCAGTACAAGGGAAGAGAAAATCTGGTATGCCGTACTTCATACCCAATGTATTCTATTTTCGATGTAATGGCAATTGTGTGTGAACGATAAGAAGATGTGTCTGTTTCTGATTCAAGTAAGACTACTAAACATGTATTTGTTATTACCACGTTCCGATTAAATAAACTAGTCTAAACATCTTTTTCAAAACATTTTCCACCACAAACAAATTGGAGATATTTCTCTATTAACAAACGTTTTCTATTCAAATTAACATCGACGACGTTAGAATGGGTAGAAATCTATCTGTGTAGCTATGGTAACGTTCAAGCAAGGGAATGATTTGCTGCATTTGCCAAGTAACTGAACGAAAACCGGGTGAAATTTCAAACGATCGCCTTCAATCAATTGGGATAATAGTATTGGAACGGTTGCTAAGCAACAGTTTATGATAAATTGGGATTTCATTCTCCTTTGGAACATATGAATATCGAAGCACTCAACATTTATCTTTTGAGTCAAAATGCGCTGATCTGATTTAGACCTAGAGTTTCCGTTGAAGCACATTTCAATATCGACTACACTAACATGATATATGGATCAATATTTCGCTAAAATTTTAGGTTTCTGGAAAATTCTTAATGTCGTTAATTGTTTAAGGCCCCAAAAAAGAGTTGTACAGTCCTCGTTTTGCTTTATCGCACGCAAGTTATGATACGAATGAGTTACAGTTGAAATATGTTTTCGTTGTGAAATTGTACAGTCTTGTACCGAGTTATTATCAATGCACCATCTTGAGAACTCTCCGGGCTTACACAACAAGTTCAGTTGAATTTGTGTCGCAACTCATTGGATTTTAACATTAGCTGGGTCCCCGAGTCTTCTTTGAAACAACAGCAAATGGACATCAGTTAATTCTGGTTACTGGGCACCTTATTAGACAATATGTCAGCCTGCTATAGCTAATGTATACCCTCTGTTAAGATCTAGGAAATCAATTTTGCGCACGGTTGAGGTCAAGTTCAAATTCACTCTTTGGAAGAGGCGTGCATTGCTGATATTCAACCGCTTCAACACCATCATTAAAATAAATCTACCCAATTGCTTACTTCAGGCACAGACCAAAGCAGATATACGTAATTTTAAAATTTACAGCATTGAGCAAAATTTTCGTTGATTTTCTATGCGAAGTGTCAAAACCACTTTTTCTCTGCCATTGGTTGCTAGAGAGTTCAGCAAAAAACTGGATCAATAATAAGCGGATACGGATAAATGTTGTGAGGTAGTTTTCCGTAATTGCACTCAATCGAAAACCTACGATATCAATAATATTCTATCATAATTTCCCTCCGAAATTAATGAGTTCTCATGAAAATGTGAAAGCACAAAGAATTTAAGGACATCGTTTGTTGTAATGACTTAACGATTTTCATTTTTAATTTATGAAACATATTCAACAAAATAACCATTACTTTACATGGCCTTCAGGCATATAGTTTTCTTAGAAGCTTAATGCAGATAAACGGAACTATGTTCCTATCATGCCCTATATGGTGCATGTCAACTTTACTAAGGCTGTACTGCTATGCTGGCTGGGTCCAAAATGAAAAATGATCGTATTTAAAAAGATCTATTTGCGGGTTATTTGAAATCAAGAAATCAATGGCAGTAAAATGACGTTGCTCTTGGCATTGATCCTACAAGGTTGGAGGCATTTGCTGTTGATTTCTCACTTTAAAGACATTGTGAAAGGCGTCATGGCCAAGCTCTGGAGAACCATATATTGCTCTCGGCTCCTGATCGTAAACCACGTTGTCAGCATGAAACTGATATCGATTAACTGAATATTGCCTATTGCTCTGATCGATGTGTGAATAGATTGTTTCTCCTAAATGGGACTGTTTAATAATTCGAAAAGCTGTGGTGCATGAACGCTTCATGCGTTTTTGATGTACATCCATGGTCAACATCGACTCAAAAAGACAAACAACAACAACAACAACATTTGGTGCAATTTCTTTGTCTCAACTTTGTTTTTAGTGGCTTGGAATTGTAGGATGATTCAAGTTTTTTTCAGTTTGGGGAATACAAAGAAGAATATAATAATTTTTGTATAGTGGAATGCATTTATTGGAAAATTTTATTAACGTATATTTTGCTATAGTCACGCTAATTTTTTAAGATATTGTTTTTTTATGAAAAATGCATTCATTGTAATTTTTATCTGCTTATTTTTCTATGAAAGACGCGCATTCCATAATGAGTTTATACGGGAAAATACTGTACCGCTCAAATTTCTCTAAATTCAGTTATATAAATATCAGAATTTGAAATGATCACGCGAGCGCTGTTTTTGAACACAATTTGCTAACCAATTGTCAAGCTATTGCGATGTTGCTAATATCCTTCTAACACGAAAAGCAAAGCCATTATAAATTCCCTCCAGGTGAATGAAATTAAAAGATTCATCGCCGAAAATGATAATCACTTGCAAAAATTGCTTAGTAATAAGGAAATGAATAATCGATTCGTTTCTCAATATCTGTGATATTCACAAAGTATTATGAGCAAAATATACTCAAACACTCGCACTCAACCGTGTGTATATTGCCCAACAAAACACATTCCAGGAAACACAGGCTAGTAAACGCAACCGATTCTATCAGCTTCATTCAAAGTCGCCCGATTAAAATTTGACCGTAGTCAGCGTAACGTTCTCATCCAACTTTAACGAAAACTATCCCTTTGATTATTTTTACATCTCTTCAACGCGAGTCAGCTACGAATGTTTAAAACGAAGATCTCGTCACTTTTCTAGGTTTATGTAGCAGATTTCTATATATCTACACAAAGGTTTTGTTAATGATTCAAAATTAGGGATAGATTGATTACTTCATTATTTCTAACTGTATAACCCCACAGCCACTACTTGTGGAATGAGACTACTGCACTGTTAACATTTGGTAATTTACTGTCTGTCAGTTTGATTGATATTCAACCCGACATCACTAAACATTAGTTTGCGAGGCTCCTTGGATCCTATTTTGATTTCATCATGACTGAAACCATTACTGAAACCATCAAACACAGTGTTGCCTAAAACATTGTCCTGAATGGTACACTTGCAAATTTTGTCCTAGACTTCTCATTCGCATTCTCTAGCTCTAGGTTTACACAAACAACATCATTTGAAAAGTTACAAATACCGTCATAGACAGGCACACATGTGGCGTCACCATGCTCGACAAGTTTTCTATCACACATCTGCATGATTTTGCCTTACATTTACACTGCAAATCAATTTAAAACAACCTGAATTTCTTTATGCTTTTATTCATATCCGTGTTATGAAAGGAGACATTTCACAGACTGTTATTATCGCACAAATTGTTTGGATGCCGATGATTTTTGAAAAAATGTCTCTCGTGGGTTTCAAACTTTCATGGGCAAATCCTGTATCTAATTGCTTGAATCCTCGCTCATATCATTGATACTTTAATTGTCAGTTGTGTAGAAAATGAGCACACACAAAACCTACAGAAATTGATATAGCGTATCCGGTGGTAGTGAATGGTAATCAACTTAGGCAAATAAAACTTTCGCATCCTGACTTCATAAATATTAAGCCACGCAACAAACCATTGAGAAATTCTTAATGTGTCTCAGACGATAGCTAATTTATCCACATTGATTCTTCGTTTTCTTTTATCTGAATAAAGTTCGAAATTCTCTCAAATCACCATACAATGTTCTTCATCAATGCCAGCGACACACAAGACGTTTCTCTATCAGCAGTGATAGGATCTCTGATATCATGATCATCGCAATTTTTTATTTACAGTTGGTCAGACTAAAAATGGCAACCATTAAGTTAGAGTTACACGGATACTAATTTTATTACTATTTTTCTAAAAAAATATTTGGTAGGAAAAATAAAAAATCAGAACCAAACAATATTAAGCATTTATCACATTCAATTAAAAACTTCAGGACAATTTACAAACAAAGCGGTCACTGGATGAACAGGATCTTCTTGAGTATATAGAAAAGGCCATCAAGTGGTCTGCTACATGGGATCTACCAGTTAACTTCACTTAAAGCTATCTATTATTTAAAGTCATTAAGAAGCTAGAGGTTGCTGGTCCAGATGTTATACTTGATATAAATGGGGTGCCGAAAGTTCGTGACTTAGGTATAGAAGTTTCAGGGGACTTTAAATGGGCTGATCAATGCGCAGCTGCTGCACAACGCGCTAGGAGAGAGCTTGTTCGCCCTCGATCAGTTTCGTCCAGCAGGTCCCCAGAGGTTTTCATACCATTATACAAAGCGGTCGTCAGACCACACCTCGAGTATTGCGTTCACGTATGGTCACCTTATTTGGAAAAAGATATTGCCAAGCTGGAAGGTGTTCAATGTTCAGCTACCGGTCTGATTTTAGGGCAATCGGGTAGGACGTATGAGGAACGATTGCTGAGTCTAGAGCTCTTCTCTCTAAAAAGGAGGAGGCTACGTGGGGACCTGATTGAAACCTTCAAAATCATGTCAGGTTTCAGTACTATTCATCCCAGTGAATTGTACGCTCTGGCGTCAAGTGTCGGTACTCGAGGCCACCCATTAAAACTGGCCAAGCGACATGTCACGTATAATGTTCGTAAGTCCTTCTTTAGTGAAAGTGTAGGAAATTACTGAAATCGACTTCCTGAAGAAGTTGTTTATTCTACTTCGGTAGGGGGTTTAAAGAATGGACTTGACTCGGTGTGCTCTTTATTATTTCCTGATTTTTATCCCTAAGGGAATAGTTGGTATGATCATCATGTTGTCTTTGAACGCACCAATGTTTCTCTTCACCTATTGGTGAGTGGAGTTTTTCTGTTGCACTACAGATTACTCTCATACCAGAAGATATTTGTGAAGATATTGTTCGAGGTGGTGGACGCTCTTCTGTGGCATACCACCGAAAGAAATCTGGACGCTCGATTTACTCGTTAGCCACTTACAGTCCTATGCAAACTGAACTTAACTGAACTTAACTGAAAGAGTGGGGAAATATATTAGAAAAACAAAGTTCTATCTATAAAATATTAGGCATGCAAGTCAAACATCAGCATATTACCTAAACTGCTTCACCATTTAAAATCGAAGGACTAGATATAGCGATCAAATTTTGAAATCAAAGGTTAATATTCTTTATATCGTGTTCAGGAAATTTATTTTCTGTTTTGAACGGGCCTGCAATTATTGAATTCATAATGTTCGATTATCGTCATATAAAATGGAAGAATTGATAACCTAATTTCAGCAGTCTGTTAAAAAATATGCTTTACTGGATTTTTAGATATCAAAAACAGACCCGATGTTAGTTTTATATAAGTGTCACTGGTAATTGTTCCTGAGGAACCGTCGTCCGTGGAATCGATTATCGGTGTGATTGTTGGTGCGATGATCCCTCCAGTAATTGGCATTAACTAATGAAATTCGGTTTTGAATTGGCGGGGAGTAAGTGTGTGATAACCTTGACGTTGCTGTGTATTTTAGTGCTTCAAAACACTTAAGTTTAGTTATATTTGCACGTTACTGTGAATTGCTGACAAGTCGATCGAGCATTCAGATTTATTTCACTGAATAGTTGCGGATGATCACAAACTGCTGCTAAAACTTTTCACTCATTTTGTCCGTTTTAAATCTTCTACGATCGCAAAGCCAAGAATTTATCCTGACTGCTCTCAGGGAGCACATCCGTTAATGTTATATGAAGTTATAGAAATATGAAAAAGAAAATCAAATTTGATTTTTCCGTTATACAGTAATTTATTTTAAATCAAAATTTCTCCTTTAAATATTAAGAATGTTGTTATATCTGTAATGTGCACTATTGGCCCAGCCGTGGGTTCGTCAGAACACAACCGTAACTGATTTCGTGTATTAACCGAATAAATGAATATAACAATGTTTGTACACTCAACGATAATCACAATATGCACCTACAATCGATCGTGATTGATGATTGAACGATAGTTCGTTCGCCGTCTATACAACACCCCCCATTATTGAAAAAAATGAACACATTGGACGATTGCTAAGCTGGTGATCTTTGGCCAGATTCTGGTTTTATAAACTGAAGGCTTTAGGTAACGCGTTGCTGGGTGGTTGATAAGGCCTTTGGGTAGAATTTCTGATTTAATGGGGATTTCTCGTGGAAATATGTTTGGTGGTCGTTTTGTGTACTTAGAATTTCTATATCGTTGACTGAGATGTACTTTGTATATGCCATTTTCCATCTTCTCAAACATTCCTTTTGACATCCAGAACTTCCGATGGTGACGAATGTTCTCTACATAAACTTGATCCTCACTGGAAATTATTTGCAGTCTTGCACCACGGTGTTTTTTCAACTGAGGTTCGATTCTGTAATTATATTTGTGCTGTCGAGCAGTTAACAATTTTATGAATCGCCGGTATGCGTACCTTCAAACAACGGTTTCCACACGATTGATTACATGTTTCTGGTTGAACTGTTCAACATCCCGTTTCTGCCGAAATTCAGACATGACATCGCGGTGTCTGTTTCGTCGTATTCTGTTGCCAGTTAATTCTCTATTGATTCTCCTGCTGTATTAAACTGCATCTGCCGCTGAGTTTGAAGGCAGTGCATGTTGTGCTCTCATTTATGATTCAGATTTATGCATCACCTTACTCTGACATTTTTTACTGACATTTTGTAACTTTCTGTTGGGGTCGGACTGCAGCTCTGATTCAAATGCAGTTTGTAACTCATAATTTCCGACGGACTGGAACTCGACTTCAACAGTAGCATTTACTGTGTGCCTTTCAATTTCAACGAATCGTGTTCAACTTCATTTTCTGGATACGACTGAATTTCTTCGAAGTTTCTCGCTGAATTTTCGACTGTTTCTCCTAAACTTGAACTGTTTATTTGATGAACTGCAACCTTCTCTATGAACTTCAGCTGAATGTTTTATAATTCTTGTAGGGGATTCAGCGGTACTGACATTCTTTGCAGTAGACTTACACTTGATTTTCCCGAACTTGGACTGTTGATTGTCTGGAATGTTATTCGTTGTATTAACTCTTCAAACATCTGCTCCTGTTGATTAAGCAATTCTTTTACGAATTCCATTGGCACTGACATCCTTTGCTAAGTGAAAAAATTGTCCTACGCCCTGTCGCTAATTGTTATATCTGTGATATGCACTGTTGGCCCTCCGTGGGTTCGTCAGAACACAACCGTAACTGAACTCGTGTATTGACCGAATGAATGAATATCACAATGTTTGTACACTGAAGATAATCACAATATGCACTTACGATCGATCGTTGTTGATGTTTGATCGATAGTTCGCTAGCTGACAAATGAACGTGCTCGTGGAAAGAAAACTTTTCTTTTTCCACCAGCATCGGCAATAAAGATTTGTACATCATTAAGAGAGACCGGATAAATTCTTCGTCGCAATCGTTGAAGGTTTCAAACGGACGAAACGAACAACTTTTTATTGGTTAATGCTTCTCTGCTGCATTTTACCGCAAGAAATTCTATATTCTCGATTTGATCATTAGCCCAATACAGACACGTGAAATCTGAACTGAAGTGAAACTGACTGAGGGGCAACCCTCTGTCGTATATAAGGAAGAAAAATTCGAGCTTCAACCGGTATATGCGATAGAGGGCTTGGTTTAGATACACAGCCTTCCATATTTATAGAAATTGCTATGAGGCTTCTGAAAACAGTGTATCAAAACTACAACATATGCTTGAACGAACTTGAAATACTTACCTGGAAATTTCTGTTAAGATTATCCTAATTGAGTAATTTAGCCATCTTCAGTCAAAAGGTACGACAAGGGAACACAAGGATCTCTAGTATTGGACAGCGCGAAAAAGCTTGTTGTGACACAGACATTGCAGCAGTCCTGCTGAATTACTTTAAAAATGTTCATATAAGGGATAGGATATCACGAATCCCTTAACCAAACCTCGTAGTGCTGCGATGAATGTCTGGCATGAAAATCAACAAGATTTTAGCATCGAGGATGTCTTTCATGTTTTGCGAAATTTTGATGAAAATGCATCCGCTAGATTTGGTGGCTTTCACACGAAATGATGTGTGAAATTTCTATGGTACAAGCAGAGCCTCTTTGTAGGTTATACAGCCAAACCGCTTTCCTAAAGGATTTTCCAGATAATTAGTAGAAAATTAATATAGGGTCCCTCAAAACTAAATTGAAAATCACAGACAGGTTTTGCAGGCATCTAGTGCAGAATTCATTAATAAACCTGGTTAAAAATAAATTTCTCGAATGAGGTCTTGTCTCTCAAATCTTACGTGCTTTTGAGATAAAGACGAATGCGTTCGAGTAGATGCGTTCTAATTTGACTTCAGTAAGGCTTTCGATAGAATCAGTCACATATTTCTTGGGTTGAAGCACTTGTCGAATGGAGTATCTGAAAAAAACGTTTTCTTCGTTATAGATCCATTTAGGTCCGTGTATGGAATGTTAACTTCGAAGTCGCAAAAGCAAATAAGGGCCCCGACAGTACTCAGTAGTATTTATATTCAGTTCAGTTCATTTCAGTGTTGTTGGCGAAGGACTTTAAATGGCTGATAAGGCAATCAAGTGTCCAAACTTTCTGGCTGTTGAATGCGTCGAAAGGGCGCCCACCACTGCCAAATTTGGTTTTTGGTTCTTTGCTAGCTTCGTCGTACGCAAAAGTCGTTGAGATGTCACAGGTTATCAAGACTTAGATATTTAAACCAGGTTTTTAAGCTGCGGCTGTGAAAAATCGGAAAGTGTTTCGATATACGAAGCCAGTGAGAGGTAAGCCTAGGGAAATTTGTGCGTACATTTAAAACGTGATATAATATAATTGAAGCAATTTTATATGGAGTTCCTTGTTTTCAATGTATTAAAAGAGTATAAAATAGAAAATGAAAAAGATTTTCACGCCAACTCTTTCGACAGACGATATGCATATTAAACAGGGCATTCAAACTCTATTGAACGCGCCTACATGATGTGCAAGCAATTAGGACATCAGGCAATTTATTCCAGAAGCTTACCACTTTAACACTGAAGATGTGTTGCCTATGATTCAGAATATTGTGATTTTTCGCGAGGCTCATTGAATGTCTTCTTGTTCAATGGTTGCCGCTCGTGAAACAGGATTTGACAACACTCATCTTTTAGACCTTTCCGTATTTTTAATTTTTCCATTAGTTCACTCCGTAGACTCCGGTGCTCAGGTCAGAAGAAAAATACGAAATAGGCGTTTCTATCAGTGTTTCTTAGACATACATTCTGTATTGACTCAACTCGTTGGTTAGTCGTTTATTAGTTCGACAAATTCAGAACAACGATTTAGATATACTACGGTAATGTAATTGACAGTTACGATAACAATAATACAAACCTCAACTGTACTGGATCGCAACAGCCAAAAAAATGTATCCAAAATATTCCAGAAAAAATTCAAATCAAAATCAAAGATGACACGAGATATAAAAATGCAAACAATTGATTTTCCAAAATTGCCGTCCAAAATGTCTCTATCAAAAATGCATGACACCCAAAATTGGTGTCAAAATTGAAGCAAATTACAAGTGCCCAAAATTACAACCAAATTCAACAATGACAGATAGAACATTTAAACAAAATATTCACCAAACATTTGAAAGGAAAAGATTTCCAATAAAACAAATTAATTACATAAATTTTATCGTCTTATCATTTCCACCTAATGAAATGCCACACACTCTGATAGCCCTTAAAAGTGATCTGGCATCTCTTTCAAGCACAATAAGGATTAGAATTTTCGGCTTTTAAGACACGCTATATGGGATTATGCTGCTTAATCTCCTGTGACACACTTACATTAAGTGGCTAAACCCTAACTCCTTTTGCAGAGGTTAGGGACCTCGTATTTAAGTATTCCTCTTCTCTCAACTTTAATGAACAAGCAGGACATCTCCTCACGAGTACATGACAAAACTTTGGCTTAAATAACCATTAACTCCTCTTACGCTAAAGTAAAATTGCACTATATAAAATGAAGGTCCTGCCAATTCTTGATTATTGTAATATCATCAATTTCCACTTGGGGAGGTGTCATTGTTTTCTCTTACAGAGACTTCAACGTACTTTCACCAATCGAACAAGGCTATTTAATATCCCTTTGTATCGCGCTAAGTTAGACGCAATTTCTTCTTAATTAGATATGCACAACTTTGTAATTCTCTTCCCCTAAATTTCCGTATGTGCACATCTACAGGAAAATTTGAAACGCTTGTAGGAAATCTTACTGTTCACTCACTATCCCAAATCCTTAAGATAAACTCTTCTCTAGACATTCTATACTCTCATGGAATCCCAGGTTTTCAAATCCACATCTTTCTGCATATATTAGTATATCATGAGGTCAGATAGTATTCTCTGGATAACTGGCCATTCAAGTGTCACGTTACCGGACCCTAGAAATGCTTTTACACTAATTAATATCAACATTGCCTTTGATAACATTTTTATACACCATTATGTATATAACTGTCTTTTATTTCTCATGAGGCCTAGAAATGTCTCATTTTTATCTTCACGTGCCAAATATTAAAAATCTACGAAATAAATAAAAAAACGTAAAAACCAAAAAATCATTATGTTTTTTTAATGTACATTCTTATTTCTTAAATGATGTACTATTTTACTTTGATGACCTCTCACCGTGCTGGTGAATAGAAAATTTTTCATTATATTCCAGTGTCTTCAAATAACGAACATCACTGTAATTGGCTCGAAATCTATCTGCCCGAGATTTGTTCCGTATGCGATTCACTCTCCTGCAGATAACGAAAATCAGGCTGGCGAACAAATTTTGGTTCGATTCGTCGACAATTCTTCAAGAGTATTGGAGCACACCACCCTACTGCCAACTCTCTGCTATTAGCCACACCCTATCTCACCCCCCACAATTTTTTAGATTTTCTTATTCCGAAGGATTTATGTTCCCTTTTCAATCTTCTTAACTAACCTTTCCGTAGAATTTACTTCTTACTTTCGTACAGAATCTAAGTAATTCCACTAGGTTATCTTGATGCAATCTAGATGAAGCTTCATTAATGTGTGACATTAAGCGAAAAAATATTAACTTTCTTACCCGCTGTAAATTTACCATAATTTATGAAACGGAAACTTTTTCAAAAATTCTGCTTGATAAGGTCATATTAACAATTCATTTATTTTGTACACATTGATAACCTGATCATGTATTGCATGCCTTGGTTTACCAAAAATAGATTAATATTACTGTTATTATTATTATTACTATTATTATTATTATTATTATTATTATTATTATTATTATTATTATTATTATTATTATTATTATTATTATTATTATTATTATTATTCTGTAGATACAATAAACAAAACCAAATTCAAGTGTACAAAAATCAGTTTTGTACTTACGCGTTAGTTTATGAACAAACTGTGTATACCCTAGAAGACTGATGGTATTAGAAAAAGGCTTGAGGCTTTTATTAGTAATTATTACCCAGTTAAGTGTAGGCATGTTAAAATCTCCTACATTATTTTATAGTGGCAAGCGTGATGAGAATCTTACATGAAGCAATCGATCCAGCTGCAAATTGATGATGTGTTCGTAGGCGGTTGATAGTAGATGCATCCAAATAAGAAATCAAAAACAGGTAGTGCAAACCAGATGGAATTTTGGATATGATCGAATACGAATGAAATGATTATGTTTACATGGATGTTAGAGTGAACGTAAAGAAAACATACCCATCATCGTTTGAAAACGTAGTCCATTCTAAAAATTTGATTGTTTGGAATCAACAGATCAGAATCTGATTGTTTCTTTGTTGTCCATGATTCAGTTGTTAGAACGATATCAGCAGGGTCAGAAAGCAGATATAAAAGTAAAGCTAATGGGTTGTTAGTTATGGATTGAGCGTTATTAGGAATGAATCGATGACGTGTGAACTCACGACCTGTATACTCGATATTAAAGCACTAAATGCTCAACCGCATACCATTTTTACCTACCGTGTAACTTATCCAGATGATGGATATGAATCCTTCTACTCCAACGGCGCGAGTCCAAATTGTAGGAAAATGGAGAACGGGATCCGCCCTAGGCCAATCCTGGTTGAATTCCTATAACAGGCGGATCGGGATGCATTCCGGGCTACGGCTGAGCATATCGCTAAATCAACCGTAGATAAACTTTAGGCCAAGCCAAACAACCCTCTCTCCTGGAGTAGGCAAAACTCTTCCGATTCGAATCGGAAAAACCCTGCATTAGGTGCATCTGCCATTCGTAAACGTGATGTAGCTCAAAACGCTTCTAAATCACATACGATCAGACCGAAAAGCATTTCGCCACGAATCGTGCTGTGTGTCTCAGACGAAGTTGATTGGGTGAGCGCCGAGCAGGTATTACCAGTAGTTGTCCTCTATGATGGATTTGGTCTCAATTGTCAGACAACGATCCATTACCTTAACGCAAGAAGCTGCCGAACCTGATGCTCCTGCTCTATGTAGCACTACAAAAACGTGAAGCTCTTCGGATGCTTCTACTGACGGTTAAGCAGGATTATTTTCAGAAGCACGAATAACTAGTGCCCCAGTATTGTACGCAAATATATGCAGTATTAGGACTGAGTAGGCTGATCATTATCTTCATGTGGATGAGTTACAACCAGGGGTTATAGCGTTTTCTGACACCTAGATGTTTGCGCTTGACGATGTGCCGATAAACATCAGCGAACCGTGTCTTATTATAAGATGCGATAGACTTGGTGATAGGAGAGGTGGTGGTGTTGCACTCCTCTTTGGGTATGGTTTGCACAAAATGGGTACAGATATATCTTTATCCAGTGAAAACGTCCAAGATTGGACGAGTATTCTGACATGCTACAAGTAATCCCTCGCAATTGCTTGTTTCTGCGTCACACCCAGTGCAGCCAAACAGGAGATTACATTGCTGATTGAAACACTCGATGGTTTGATTCACTGAGTTCCAAGCGTACTTATCTTGGATGATTTAAAACTCCCAGACATATTTTGGCCCGTCATTAAATGTGTATGCATCAAGAAATCCGAAACTTTACTAGAATGGCTCAATAATCATGTGTTACACAGCATGTGAGTGATCCTACTTGGTTTCGTCATAGATGTACTCCATTCACTCTTGACTTGGAATTGTCATCACAGCTAAAGCCGTTAGATATTGAATTACCAACCACTGCTAAGCAAAAGAGATCTCGTAATGATAAGCTTCGAAGCGTTACTACGTAGTCACAAAACTCTTTTTCGTCCTTAGCGCAAATTTAGGCTTGTAGTCTAGGGTTTACTCCTACAAACTTTAAATTTTCCCCTTTAGTTATCTTTCGATTCCAATGTAAATTCAAACTGAGATATAATTTGTGAGTATATAAAAGAATAACAAGACAAGCACGCTCCACTGCAGTGCGTGAGAAGGTATCCAATGCCGCCTAGTTTGATTACTCATGTCCCGAAAACAGCATCATCTATGGGGGCAATATGAGCTCACCCTCACGTCTGGTTCTTGGGCTTGCTACAAAACCGCTCAGAAGGCTTGTGTTAAATTAAAGCGTTTGCTTAACCAGGAATTTGAGTTATTTTTAGCTAGGGATGATAAATCCAATCTGGAAAGATTTTATTGCTACGCACAGGCAAAACCAAGTAAAATATCGGAGATTTGAAACTGGAGGACGGAGAAGTAGCTGATACCGACCTGTCTAAGGTGACTACATTTCCAGTAGCGTTCTTTAAATGCACCGGACCGGATGGTATCGAGTCAACGATGCACAAAATCTTGCCTCATTGCTTACTGAACCTTTGTGCAAGCTTTTTAATTTCTGCTTGCGCCTGAGAGTGGTTCCTAGTGAGTGGAAAGTAGCCATAGTCGTGCCATTACACAAGGGTGGTTGCAGATTAATTGTTGTTAACTACAGAACTGTCATGCTGAATAGCATCTTCTCGAGAGTATTGGAAAACTATTGAGTGATTAAATCTGTCAGCTTCTTTTTGGAATTCTCTACTGAGTGTAACTTAGCACGGATTTCTTAAGGTTAGATCTTTCCTAAGTCGCCTTAATTTTCTCAATATTACCACTAAAATGTTGGGCGGAGGAAAGCAAGTCAAATCGGTTTACCTAGATTTTAGCAAGGCTTTCAAATCTACGAGTCACCGCCTTCTATATATGAACCTTGCAGCAAAGGGCATACCGGGTAGTCTACTTGCTTGGATAAACGCATTCATTACAGTTATGTAATTCATAGTTCGGGTACGATGTACGTTGATCAGTGAGGACCATCAAGTTTCGGTACTCGGTCCTCTTCTATTCCTGATTTTTATTGTTGACTAGTCTTCTGACTTAAAGTGCCCGTGCTTCATTTTCACGGATAATGTGAATTTCATCGAATCAATAGATGAAGATAACTTGATGAACGACCTTGAGTGGGTCATTATACCGTTGGGACCACCAGCTAAACTTAATAAGATCCAACTCTTTTCAGCAGTATGCGATATGATTCCGGTCCAGGTTTCGAAATATTCCCTCAGTTTGTTGAGGATTTGGGAGTACTAGTTAGGGCTGACTTCAAATCGGAGGGAAAATATGCCCCTAAAGACCAGCGTGCACGCTGGTAATTTTTCGGCTGAGATCAGTGCTGTCGAGCAGAAGACCTGATGTATTCATGCAAACGTTTTCAATTCAATTCAATTCCATTCCATTTTAATGGTCTGAAAAGCATATAGCGTGACAAAACCACAGAATTATATGAGAATTACGAATAACATGGGTAGAAAAACGGGATTTGTTTGCTTACTGAGCAGTTCAGGAATCAAGTAAAAATCCATTGGACAGAAACTGGTTTCAAAGTTCAAAGCTTTTATGGTGTAAAATATATAGGTTCAAAGTTTGGATTGGTCAACATGAAATTGTCCAAATTCGATTTGAATATATCCAAGTTGGGTGAATGTGCAACATTATAAGGTAGGTAGTTCCAGGTAAAGCATACACGTACAAAATAAAAGTACCTTCGACAGTTTAGTCTTGAGTCGGGAATATGTACTATATAGTCGTGATTCCGGCTGGTTCCGGGTGGTAGTCGCGTGAATAGTTGATTTAGGGGATGGTTGGGGGTATACAGTATATTGAACATAAGTATAAAATCACCTCTAAGACGGCGGTAGCGAAAGTCGAATAGATTGAGACTTGCAATACGATCTTCGTATTGTTTGTGCTTCAAACCGCGTACGAGCTTGGCGGTCCGATGATATATTCTCTGCAAGAGACTGATGTCCTTCTGTAGCCAGGGTGACCAAGCCTGAACCGCATACTCCATGGTTGGCCTCAAGTACGTATTAATTATTCGATGAACGGTTTGTTCATGAAACTCCCGAACACGCGTTTTAGCAGTAAGAGTACTCGTGACGTCTTTTCATAGACAGCTGTGGACGTCATGTGACCTTTTCAAAGTGCTGCTTACCCATACACCCAAGTCCTTCTCCTTGTCAGTGCTTTCAATAATATGGGAACCAAGGGTGTAGGAGTACTCGAAATGTCTTCCAACAGTCAATACCTTGCATTTTCTGACATTGAAAGGTAGTTCATTTCTAACTGACCAGTCTTGTAAGGCATCGAGGTCCAGCTGAAGCTCTCTGCAATAATCAGATGTACGTACTTGTGTCCACAGCTTGATGTCTTCCGCAAATAACAAGATTTTGCAGCGAACAAGTTCAGGTAAGTCGTTGACATACATCAGGAAAAGAAGCAGTCCAAGCACTGATCCCTGCGGCACCCCGCTCATTACTGCAATAGGTCGTGACAAAGCACCATCAACCCTTACTCTAATGACACGGTCGCGGAGATAATCCTCAAACCAGGCTAGTAATGAACTTTTGATTCCACATAGCTCCATCTTTTGTGGTAACAGACTGTGGTTGACACGATCGAATGCTTTTGACATATCAAGATAACAAGCGTGTACTGTGAGACCTTTGTCTACAGCTTGTGTCCAGTCATCGAGGGCGAGCAGAAGGTTTGAAAGGCAAGAGTGTCTTTTTCTGAAGCCGTGTTGTTCGACTGCGAGCAAGCAATTGTCTTCCAGATGTTTTGTGACGCTGTTTACTACGAGGCACTCCATCACTTTAGAGATCACCGGTAGTAGTGTAACTGGCCGATAGTTGGATACTTCGGAACGGTTTCCTCCTTTGTGGATGGGGGTAATGATGCATTCTTCCAATCACAGGGAACGAAACTTTGGGTTAAAGAGAGGTTAAACAAGTATGTTAGAGGCGTACACAAAGTATAAGCACAGTTTTTAAGAATCAACGGGGTAATTTCGTCGGCTCCGGGAGATTTTCTCGTGTTGAGATTTAGCAATGTGCGGAGGACACTCTCCGAGGTAATAGTTAGTTGTTGTAAAACATTTTCGGGTGAGATGACGGGAGTTAAGGGACAGGTAACGGTGTTTCGTGGGCTGAAGACAGTGGAGAAGAAATGGGCTAGAACTTCGGCAGATTCCGATGCTGGGGTTGTTGTTCCATCACGCGTCTTTAAAGCAGCAACCCCTGGTTTCACCCTAGACCGGTTATTTATGATCTGATAGAGAATTTTGGGGTTTGATTCCATTTTGTTGAGTAAATGCTTTTGATAATTCAGTTTGTCATCAACAACAAGTTTGTTTACCTTATTTCTCAGCAACCGGAATGTCTCCCAACTCTCAACAGTGGTATCTTGTCGATGAGCCCGCCATGCAGCATTACGCAAAGTTAACCATTTTCGTGTTCGGCTACTCAGCTTAAACGTATCCATTTTTTGCACCTTTGGAACAAGATGAGAGTGCATTTCAACGGCAGATTTAAGTTTGTTTATCATCCACTGCAACTGATCGTACACGCTGTCGGACTTAAGACCAGGGTCTGTGGTGTTCCTAAGAGTAGATTTAAGTTATGAAAAGTCAATTTTTCTAATCACCTTGTTGATGTCACTTGTTCTGATTGCCTGGCAAATATAATCAAACGAATAACTAAGTGGTCACTGAGTCCTATTGGAGCTTCATAAGTTAGACTTTCTATCACGTGCTCTTCATTTGTCAGTATAAGGTCCAAGATAGACGGCGTATCAGTACCACGAAATCAGGTATTGTTGAAAATATGGTTGTAGAGTAGAATTTCTTCTAGCAACTGTTGAAATAAAGCATTTAAGAAATTTTCTGGATGAAATGAATTTCCCTTAAAGTTTGGCAGATTAAAGTCTCTGATCAGAAGAAGTCTGCCGCGGTATCTGGTAGCCGCTAAGCGTATATTAGCAAGTTATGCTGAATTGTAGGCTTCGTCGTCTGAGGGCGAACGGTAAATCACACCCACTATGCATTTTTCACCTGCTGTTACATTCAGCGAACACTATATTGTGTCTTGCAGTTGTAAATCGTCATCAGTGATCTCTTGGCAGAGCAGTCTCCGAATGTGGTAAAGCGCAACACCACCTCCCCGAGACAGGCGATCGCGATGAAGTAGAGACATACCTTCAATGGCAACTTCATTGTCTATTAAAGTTGGATGAAACCATGTCTCGGTTACAGCAATCACATCTGGCGAGTGTGTGGTAGTTAGTTCAGTCAATTCGTGTAGTTTACAAGGCATTAGTTCGCTCGCATTTTGAATATTGTGTTCAGGCGTGGTGTTTATATTATAAGAAGGACATTCTTCGACTTGAAAGTGTACAGCGTCTAGCAATTCGCATGATTGAAGGACAGCGATGTAAAGCGTATGTTGCATGGCTGAAGTCTACCCATCTTTTCTTCCTTAGGCTCCGTCGTGTAAAAAATGACTTCATTGAAACCTTCATGATCTTTAAGCGTTTAAGTGGCGCTCCAATGAACGATTTCTTCACCTATAGCTATAGCTGGCAAGCAGAGCCATTCACTTAAACTTGCTATGAAGCTATGTCGGCTAGACTCCAGGAAACACCGTTTCAGCATAGAGCTGATAAGCTTCTGTAACATTGTTACAGAAAAACACATCCAGCATTACCTTCTAGAGTTTTAAGCAGTGTTTGGACCGCAAATTGGAAAAGTTATTTCCCGAATACTCTCCCTAATCAGGTTATACTTGAATGCCACTGTTTTATAGGGTTCGTAGAACGAACCACGATGTTCAAACACAGAAGAGTTCTCTGTGTTTCTTATTTATTATACACGATGCTACTTTAGCTGACCTTTCACCGTGCTGGTGAAAAAAACTGCTTTTCTTTTTCCAGCATTTGTTATAACGCGGTGCTTCCTAAATATAATCCGGATAATCTCTTGGCATCGTGATCGTCGAAGATTTCAAATAGACAAAAAGAAAATCGTTTGATCAGTGGTGGGTGTTTCTGTGCAGCTTTCCACTGAAAGAAATTCTGGACACTTGATCGGCTCGTTAGCCACAAACTGTCCTGTGCAAACTGAATTGAACTGAAAAAGAAAAGAATCACATAGTGATTTGTTGTAAAGCGCTCAAGGTTATTGTGGATGACCAAAGTGATATGTTGTCCGCATTCCTTGAAATTATACTCCATTACCTGATGACAGCAAACAGCCAGAAACCGGTAGTGGAGTGTAATTTCTTTGGATGCGCGCAAAACAGTACTCTCCATAATAGTTATACAAAATTAGGTAGATCACCTTTTTAGCGTTATCCCCTGAAAAAGTAAACGCTAGAATTTTCTGTTTTTTATACACGATTCTAGTTCTGCAGACCTCGCAACGTGCTGTTTAAAATAAACTGTTTCTCTTTTTTCCAGCATCCGATATAACGCGGTGCTGCATGGCAGGGCTAATTGACTGCCAGGTAAAAGGGTCCATCGTGTAGGCCGGTGGAACCCAACTGTAAGTAGCGCTCGTCCGATCTTGGTAGAATTTATGAACCAGCAGGACAGGGATACGCTTCTTTTAAAAAGTGCTTACCTTGAGCGCTACACAAATGGACGTTTCAAAGTTGTCCAGGATAAGGGGCCTCAACCACATTTTCATGGAGAGCGTTCAAAATAGCCCATGACTGGCTTGAAAAGTACCATAAAAGGGATCAACCTTAGGCACCATAAAATGTTTAAGTCATCTGCGGTAGTTGTCATTGAAGATGTACTCCAAAATGGCCCGCCAGTAGAATACGAGCGCATGAAAAACTCGCTTTTCAGTAAGCTTCTGAACGAGGAAAATCTATGTACAACTGCCATTAGGCCGGTGCAAGCTCGTTCGCAAGGGCAGTCTAGCCACTTATCAACTTCTCCGGTTTCAAAAAACGGGGTGCTCCCACCCCGAGTAAAGTTAGTTTAAAATGTGCGCAGAATAGAAATACCCGTGTACTGTACACAAATGCTTGCAGTATACGTAATAAATGGGGTGAGCTGCAGCTTGCTGCACTGGAAAACCAGGTCGACATAATTGCCATCTCCGAATCATGGTTGAAACCAGATGATCATGTTCCGTCATTTGTATCAACTAAGTATGCCATCTATCGTCAGGATAGGGATAATGGGGCTACGGGAGGGGGGTGGCAATTATGATAAACGAAGATCTCCCCCACAGTGAGACATCGATAAAGATCGTTTCTCACTCAACCCAACTAACATCGGTATTTCTTACTGTCGCCAGGAGAAGACTGACACTTGCATGTGCTTATAGAAGCCCGACTGCTTCATCATTAGACGACCAATTACTGCTGGACACATTGGAAGTACTAAAAGGGCAATGCAACCCATTACTAATTGTCGGAGACTTCAATCTCCCGGGCATTGATTGGCGTACTGAAATTTCTTCACCAGAGTCAGTTGAGTCGCAATATCTAGACTGGTTTCATATCGGGGCCTTTTATCAACATATCAGGGAACATACAAGGTTTAGGACAGGACATACTCCGTCAACTTTAGATTTGGTTCTATCGTCTCATTAAAGAGATATTTATGGAATCAAATACCTTTCGCCATTAGGCAAGAGCGACCACGCTGTAATTATTCTTGACTGGACTTCAGTGCATCCTAGTCCCCAAGTAATGATGTCCCGCAACTTTGGTCGAATGGACATCTTCCAACTACAAACTGAAGCAATGAATCTAATTTGGGAACCAGACGAATTAGAACCTAGTGTAGAAATCAGGTGGAATATTATAAAAGGGCACCTTTTACAACTACAGGATAATTTTGCTCCTCTACAACCAGTGAGAACGCGAGGAAAACCACCCTGGTGGAGCGCGTCTATTCGCAAGGCTATTAGATGTCGTGACCGTAGCTGGAGGGCTTACAAATTCTGTGGAACTCACAGATCTAGACTGCAGTACATACAGACCAGAAATTCAACCGTTGCACTGCAAACTAAAGCTAAAAGGGACTTCGAATACCGACTTGCCAAAAAAGCAAAAATTAACTTGAAAGCTTTTTATGGCTATGTTCATTCCAAGCGATCATTAAGAGAATAAATAGGTACGTTAGTGTTGGACGACGGCAATACGGCTTTGACTGCACCGGAAAAAGCCGATGCGTTGCATTCATTCTTCTGCCGTGTTTATCGGCGCGATTTAGGTAACTGTTTAGAAACTCACGAGTGCAGAGCACCTCCCTTTAGCTCGGTGGAGGTTAATCAGGAAATGGTCACCACAGTTCTGTCGCAGCTGGATAAAACTAAGTCAGCTGGCCCCGACGGTATACATCCGGCTATTCTTCAACCGCTCGCGAATATAGTTAGCCTTGCAATCAGAAATATTTTCGAAGCTACCTTACTCCAGGGTATACTACCGGATGATTGGAAACGAGCGGCGGTAATAGCCATATACAAAAAGGGTCCCATTTCGGATGTACGCAACTACAGGCCAGTAAGCCTGACAAGCATTCTTTGCAAGTGCTTGGAAAAAATCATTCGGCACCAGGTATGTAAACATTTGGTAGACAATTCCTTACTATCCGATGCCCAGCACGGATTCTGGAAAGGAAGGTCCTGCCTAACCAATCTTCTAAGCTTTCTGGACGAAGTGACATTACGCCTCGATGAAGGGAGAGTAGTCGAAGTCTGCTATCTTGATTTTCAAAAGGCATTTGACTCGGTGAACCAGAGGTACCTTCTGCACAAACTAAGTATGTGTGGCGTCACAGGTGACCTACATCGATGGTTAGACAGCTTCTTAACTAATCGCACTAACTATGTTAGAATTGCAGGGGAGTGCTCGCAGGGATCACTGATTCTCAGTGGAGTGCCTCAAGGCTCGGTGCTTGGTCCATTACTTTTTCTTATTTTTGTAAACGACCTGGCAGCGTGCTTGAGTTCACGCTGCTTCCTGTTTGCTGATGATGTTAAGATCCTAGGAACCGCCAGTAGAGATACGCTTATCTCTGATTTAGAACAAGTAATCGAGTGGACAAAGACCTGGGACTTGCCACTAAACCTGGGGAAGAGCTGTCTTCTGACGACTGATTTAGCGACAACCCAACTAGAAGTTGGTGAAGGAACCATCAGAATAGCGGCTGCTCAGAAAGTAAAGGATCTTGGCATTACTATAACAGGCGATTTCAAATGGGCTACTCAATGTGCCGAAGCTGCAAACAAGGCTCACAGAGAATTGTTCAGACTTCGCTCAG
This sequence comes from Atriophallophorus winterbourni, assembly GCA_013407085.1. Classification (NCBI taxonomy): domain Eukaryota; kingdom Metazoa; phylum Platyhelminthes; class Trematoda; order Plagiorchiida; family Microphallidae; genus Atriophallophorus; species Atriophallophorus winterbourni. The sequence goes on from JACCGJ010003207.1 coordinate 59,697, forward strand.
CGTTATCTTGCCGAAAACCTTCAATCTTCATTCCCTTATACAAAGTAGTCGTGCGGCCTCACTTGGAGTACTGCGTTCAATCCTGGGCACCGTACTTAAAAAGGATATAGCATGTCTCGAAAGGGTCCAGTGCCTTGCGACTAGGATGGTTGAGGGTCAGGCAGGTCTTGAAAGGGTCCAGCGCCTTGCGACTAGGATGGTTGAGGGTCAGGCAGGTAAAACTTATGAGGCTAGAATCAAGGACCTCGGTTTGTTCTCACTAAAGAGACGGCGGCTGCGAGGTGACATAATAGAAGCCTTCAAGATTCTGAAGGGTCTAACGGGTGATAATATTACTAAAATCCTTAAACTTGCACCTAAAGCAGCTACAAGAGGTAATTCTATGAAACTTCTTAAGTGTAGGCACAGGTTGCTGGCACGTGAGCACTTTTTCAGCAACCGTGTGGTCAACTTCTGGAACGAGCTACCAGATTGTATAGTAAGCCTCCCAAATGTGTTGAGCTTTAAAAGGGAATTAGACGGTAAATGGTCTATCATATTTCCGCATATTGTCTAATAAAATACTGAAAAAACGTATTTTTACATTTTTATCATATCTGTCTAGGCCTGGACAACCTGACAGTAAATTAGCCCACATGCAGTCTATGACTGTGTTCCACTTTACCTCAACTAGGCTAGTGATTTCATACACCACACATTGTTCACGCATATTATTGCATTGTTTCCTGAATAGCTGACCTCTCACCGTGCTGGTGAAGAGAAACCCTACCTTACTTTCCAGATATTCGGAAACAAGAACGTGTGAAAAGTACGAACTGTATACTCGATATCGAAGTGCCGGGTGCTCAACCGCATACCGTCGAATGAAATCTGGGCGCGTGATTGGCTTTTAGCCACCTTCAGCCCTGTGCAACTGAACTGAATTTGAACTTGCCTAAGTACAATACGGATAATCTCTTGGCATCGTGATCGTCAAACATTTCTGACAAACGATAAAACGTTTTGGCAGTGGTTGGTTTTTCTCTGCAGCTTTCGACCGGAAGAAATTCTGGACGCTTGATTGGCTCGTTAGCCACCTACTGTGTAAAATGAAATGAAATGAACGTGAACTGTCAAGGACGTTGTTATGACAATCATTAACATTTATTCAAAAAAATGAGTGACAACGGAAAAAAGAAAAGCGCTGAAATGTAATACGGTTTTAAAATAATAGTTATCTAGAATACCCTCTAAAAAATCGAAACAGGATGGAAATTTTTTCCCTACAGATGAGCATGGAAACATTATTCCCGGAACCTATAAAACACCTATTGGGGGTAGAATATATTTTAAATTTATTTGCAAATAGAGGTCAAAGTGAAAAAGATTGAACCTGCAAAACATTATGACGTGATTTCATTTGCGAGGGCGATGAATGATGATTTTGCGACCCGCACAAAAGACTTGTTTAGTCCGGAGGTAATGGCAGTGCAAGAAGCTATTGCAAGTGGTGAGTTGGCTAGCCAGTGAAATTTGCCATTATATATATATATATATATATATATATATATATAACAACAGAAGAACACGAAGAATCGACCTAAGAAGTGATAATACTGTATGTATAATATCACAAGCTTTATCCAGGCAAAATTCACACAATCATATTTTGCGTGTGGGCTAGGACACTATCAGCTTTCCCAGGACTAGATTGATATGAGAAATGAGGATAAAATGAGAATAGGAATGTCAGTGATATTCCAGCGTGTTTCCGAATGCAGCTCACTTCCGATGGCTAATAGGTTAACTACGGTGTTTGCTGCACTGCACAGAAGTACTACGCAATTGCATTTATGTGTAGCATATATGCTCATTTAACTGCGTAAAATGATAATATCGAATAAAAAAATCTGTTGAATTGTGTGAAATATCGTTAATTAAACAAAACAATTACCGTGCAGGTCGATTGTTACGAATATGGCTTACTTTGAATATTGAATTGAGGATAAATTGAAATAGTGAACAATATGAATGCCAGTTATAGAAATGAAAGTCTGGGTTTAAGTACCGTGGAAAACAAAGTCTATATTCGCGACTATTTATATTGATAACAAACTATTTTGAACTTTTAATGATCAATTTGAAATGTTTATTTCTTTAATATTGTGTGATTCTATACATAATTTTTAACAAAACAACATAATGTGATGTCAAAGCGCAATAGAAATAAAGTAAATGGGTAAACTTGACGGTTTTTTAAAACAATCCGCGCATAAAGTATTTCCAGAGATAAATATATTACGGTATGTTACGCTCTGTATCCTCTCCATGCAATACTATTAATGTCTAAAAAGTGAAACACATCAATTGTATCAAATCAGCTGTGAAACATTAAATAGACAGTCTGACAACTTTAAAATATAAACTAAATATTTTGAGTAGCAGGGACATAATAACACTGGAGTGATAAAAAATAGACTGTTACCAGTAAAACATTTTGCCTACATTTTATAATTAAATTTCATTTACTAGCAACATTATTAATTGCGGTCTTTAGTTCATATTGTTTTTAAACTTCAGTCTCTCGGGAAACTCAAATGTTCAGATAAGCCAGAATAATAGCGTTGTTGAAACATGGAATATTTGCATATAACACAAAAGCTAGATGCATTCCGACTAACAAATGCTATTTTTATCGTAAAAAAATTTGCTGCAAAATTGAGTGATCAATTGGAAATTTTTAACAAAGCTCGGAAATCACCATTGATGGTTTCCTTATATTTACTTCACATTAGTAACATTATACCTGACGTCCAAAGCATAACATTTAGCACAAAATCCGTAGTAGCTAAAGCGCCTGCCGGTATGAGCAGCTAGAGTTGCTGATAAGTAACATCCATAAGAGCAGCGTTGTTCGTTTTATGGAATGCGACCCTCAAGATTCAATGTCGCGTGGGCTAGTAACATTTGAGCATAACTCGAAATTTCTTTCACTTTTACTATTGAAAATTGAATCTTATCTGTGCATTTGGGTCAAATTATACACAAATTAAGTGGGTTGCTGAGGGATAAATTCAATGGCGCATAACAGTGAAAACTGCAAGAAAGTGTTTTTATCTGAAGTCGATCCGCTTATTCGCTTCAGAGGATAGCTGATTGCAATTGTATCCCTTTCACCAGGCTGATGGGGTTCATTAGGCTTGAGTTTATCTTCTGTTTCCTTAGCACAATGCATTGTGTGATATGACTTCACACACTGGACAACACGCCAAGCTGCAGCAATTATGTTTCCAGTTTTACTGATACCGATTTACCATCTAAGGAGATCGGTTAACCAGATATATTCAAATGTGTGGCGTGTGTTGAACTAGGTCCATTAAATTGAATATCGAACCTCCTATCTGTTCTGTGACCACGACTTATCCTCTTTCAAACTGAAAACTCGTTGCGTCTTTCTCATCCTCCTTTTATTTTTCAACATGATTGCGGCGTGATTATATCGCGGTAGTTATTAAACACTTGTCATGTATATGATTTTTCTCTTTGTTGACGATGATTATGATCATATTGAATTTGCAAAAAATTTGTAAACATGAAGTTTTTACCTGCATCGCAGTCATTTTAAGCCTATATTTCCGGTTAATATTGATTTCGGCTTTCTTTTGTCAATGTTGACCAGGGATTAACATCACAAGTGCATGATCTCTTCATGCTCTACAGCTTTTCGAATTACTAAACAGTCTGATTAGGGAAGAACAATCTCTCCCGCAGCGCTCACAGCGATAGGCAGTACTCGGTCGATCGGTGGCGTGATCTGCGTTTAGCAGCCAAGAGCGTATCTGCTCCTCCCCAGCTTGCGGTCAACGCTTCACACAATGCCTATCAAGTGGGCGGTCAAATGCAACTTCTTCCAAGCTCTTCATGTCAATGACAAGAACTTTCATATCTCCTTTGCAAACAGATTTGTGGAACGAGTGCTGTCTGCCCTGATTTTAGCTCACGATAGGGTAGCTATTTTGGAATACAACCATTTTCCAAGGTTGTCACGGTTGTTTGGGAATAAGCTCCCAATTCCAAAACCACTCCAATGGCAAGCGTCTCATATAGCCACTGACAACCAAGTTCAGCTCCTGGCCTGCACTCGTGGTCCTGTGTGACCCGACTGAACTGCTTCAATTGACAGGAGAAGGGGCGAAATCGGCTGACTGGCCCCTCAAAACCAGCTTGCTTCGGGCAGGTGGAGCTCGTAAGTCCATAAAGGCGGTTCACCTAGGGGAATGAAAACCCTTATCTCAAACCTTTACTGCCTTGCAGCTACATCCAATCATAGAAAAGGCTTCAGGAGTCAACCTCGAGGAAAAATCCAGAGCCGGAGTCGCGTTAAGCGATCCGAAGTTTTATTCAACTTCATCTTGCCAACTCCCGCGACGGCATCGTTGTTCGAACGTATTGGCCTAGCTGTTCCTTTGGTTTCGGTGGTGTCATGGAATGGGAGCAGTTGCTGCATGGAAAACAGCTAGTTCTCCATATTGAAGTGCCCTGCAATACATTACAACGCACTAATGGAGAGGGCACTCCATTCCGCTTCTACTGATAATAACACGGGAAGCAGCAGATACCGGTTTAAATCTTTGGTTCGGCTAGCGTAGAGCTCAGCGCCTGGGACTGCTTCCGACGGTGGGAGAGATTTTGAGGTCTCATTGGAAGGCTACCACCCGCCTTAAGCTGGGCAGACTGCAGTTAATAAGGTGCCGTCTCGCTACGTTCTGCTATGCTCATTGTGTGCATGAGGATTAGGAATCAACCGACAAGCTGAATGTATTCTTCCGCACCAGCAACACGAATTCATCATCATCATCATCATCACAGACAGCATTACACCAGTAGCGCGTACCGAATGCTTAACCGCCACACAACCATGAAAAAGTAAAATCCTAAAAGATGAGGAAGGGTGAGACTTAAATAGCTATGGATTCTATAGAAGAGTAAGCACAAACAAACTGGGAAGAGGTGTCTACACCTCGAATGGAACATGCATCTAAACAAGTTTCGTGAACGAGTAGAGCGACATCAGCATGGCAGCTTTTTTGCGGCTTTCACTGTCATACATCCTAACAAGCTTTTCTCGTCACTCCGCTTGACAACATACAAGGTTAAGCAAACACTCCAAGAAGATGCTTAGTGCAAGACCGCCATTGAACACGGTTTCGGGACATATCCTGAAGCGTAACTAGCCATTGCGATATCTTATCTCGGGGACACCAATTTGGAAGACGCGCTGCGCCGACTTTGGAAAGGTTACTAGTAAGTGTTTTTAACTGCTTATGCCATGTGACGGTTTGGCCACCCCGAGATTTACGCCAATCTGGATGTGGCGTCGCAAAAAGAATCTGTTTTGGAATTCGGTGGTCCGGCATCCGTAAAACGTAACCTATGCAGGTTGATTTGCTTCTCTATATCAACATTACTACCGAACAACTTATTTCGGAGAGCATCGGTGCGTATGCGATTGTAACAGCTAACTCCAAGAATGTTGCGGAGACATCGGTTGTCAAATATTTGGAACGCTGAAAGTGTTCTTTACGTAGGGTCCAGGTTTCGCACCCATACAGTAACACAGCCCGAACTGTCGCTTTATAGAGACAGTCCTTTCTGACGCCAGAGGTGACCTAGGTTGCGGAATGCTACGGTCGCTTTAGAAATGCGTGCCGAGACCTCGTCATCTAACGATGCAGAATTATTGATACAACTACCCAGATACGTAAAGCGATCTACAATTTCAAGCGCCTGGTTGTCAAGTAATAAAGTGCTGTTTGATAAGTCGATGTCCTGCAGCAGAACACTGCACTTAGAGGGTCCAAAACGCATTCCAAATGCGGGCACAATACTGGATAGCTTGTTCAGTATCGCCTGTGCATCTGTGTACGAATCGGAGAGCAGATCTATATCATCAGCATAGTCCAAGTCGAGAAGCTTGACGCCTGGCATTATGTGAACTCCGAAGGTTGGAGCACCGTCGCTGCATAATTCCATGATAGCATCAATTACGAAATTGAACAAAAACGAAGAAATCGGACATTCTTGTCGGACGCTACTTGTAGTGTTGAATTTGGGTGAGAGTTCGTTGTAAACCTTAACGCATCCGGATGTCTGTGCATAAAGTGCACGTCGTATGTTGACGTAATTTTGTGGAACGCCTTTGCATAGCAAGGTGTTAAACAGGACATTTCGATCGACTGAATCAAATGCTACTTTGAAGTCTAAAAAGATGGCTATTGTCGGTTGCCGATAGGTGTGCCGCAGTTCTAAGATCCGTCGAAGATTAAAAATGTGGTCGGCACAGACTACCAGGTCGGAAGCCAGCTTGCTGCTCTCGGATATGTGATTCCCTATGCGATGTTAATATCCGAAGGCAGATTGACGCTAATAATCTCGTCATGATGGGAGTGAGACTTATCACACGGTGATTAGAGCATGAGCTTCGCACAACTTTTTCAAACAAAGGTATGATAACCGATTCGCCCCAACTCGGAGGGACGGATTCTGACAACCACACTTCACGGAGGAGATCGCCTAATGTGCTGATTAGGACTTGGCCAACTTCTTTGAACAGAACAGGCGGTATGTCATCGGGGCCAGCGGCTTTGAATCGCTTCATCAATTCGATACATGCTTTAATTTCTAAATCATGAGGGGATTTACGCTAACAGGCCAAGGATCACACTGCCTCACGTGAGGGGATGATTCTGTTGCAGGCGATCAGCTGAACTGTTCTTCAAAATGTTCGGCCCAGCGTACGAGGCGGCGATTCTTATTAGTGATAAGAGTACCGTCTATTTCAGCGATAGTCTCACTCACTCCTTTTTTCGTAGGCCCGGTCGATCGAATAAGTTGGAAGAGTTTTCGCATCCGTCTTTTCTTGAACATATCGTTATTGGACAAAGGCACTAATGCTGAAGTGATTTCAAAAGTTGGTCTACAGAGCATGTTCACCTAACTAGAGCAGCGCCGCCACGTCTACAGAATGAAAAGTTGTCGTATTCCTGAAGATAGACTCTATGGTGTGTTGCAATCAGGAAGTCGACCATTGGACAGACCGCAACGGCGGTAAAAGAAGTTTGCAAAAGAGATATGAAAGCTCTTGGCATTGACCGCGAGCTGGGAAGAACTTGCTCTTGACCGCTTATATTGGTGGCATTGTGTAAAGCGTAGTCTGCATGCTAAAGAGGGGCAGATACAGCTCTTGGCTGCTGAACGCAGATCACGCCACCGGCGTGCAACTGACGCCCTACAACTGAGTTCTACCTATCGTTGCAAGCTCTGTGGCAGAGATTGTTCCTCCCGAATCAGAAAGTTTATTCATTCAAAAAGCTGTAGAAGATGAAAATTCATGCGATTGGGATGTACATCCATGGTCGACATCGACCGAAGGAAGCCAACAACAATTCGTCACTGAGCCACCGCGGCGGGGTGCCGTTTATAAGATCAAGAATTTTGGAAAGACCCTCCATGCTGATGTAGTCGAATGCCTTCGTTATATTGATAAAAACAGTGTATAATGGCACAAGCTGTTCCCCATACTTTTCTTGAAGTTGTCTCAGAGAGAATATCATGTCGATGGTTGATCTTCCCCTGCGAAAGCCACATTGAGATTCGGAGTAAATTCTATCAGTCAAAACTTGTATCCGGATCTGTAAGACTTTAGCAAACAATTCGCCCACAACATTCGAAAGGGAGATTCCTCTGTAATTGTTGCAGTCACCTCTATCACCCTTATTCTTATATAGCGTGATGATCTTCGTGTCTCGCATCTCGTGTGGGATGCTCTCCTCCTGCCAGCACTGAAGAAGCCAATGGTGAACAGGCTCTATTAATGCTGTTCTACAGCATTTGATAAGATCAGCTGGAATTCCGTTGTAACCAAGGGCATTCGCATTCGCTAAGCGGTCGATTGCCCCATTGAACTCATCAAGAGTAGGAGGGGTATCTAGATATTCAATGATCGGCAACCGCTCGAGATTTTCAAGTGCATGCGGCGAAACCATGCTGTCTCTAGTGTAGAGAAAGTTGGTATTCTGTGTTATCATTTTAATAAACATATTACTCAATCACAATTTTTCTTCAAACTACTCTGGGCACCCATTTCGATAGATTTGCGAGGTGAGATTCTCGAATTGTGGAATTCTTCATAAATATAAATTTGTAGCGTCATCTCAATTCACAATTTATGGAGACGAAATTGCTACCCTATAGCCTTCAAATCATTTGATTAGGAGTTTCTTGAAAATCCTTTCCGACTAAATGTGCAGTGTAAGTTGTGTTTTAACGTAAGCGTGAGCCACATTTATCCGCTCGGAAATGATTTGATAACCATCAAACGGAATATTCGGTCACACTGCTTTTATTTTTCAGACAAAGCTTCTACGTGCAAGATGCAATTCAATTTTATTAGTTTGGAAAACATATGGGTTTGCATGAACCCCAATAATAGAATATTGTAACAGGCGAAAACGGAAATCTAAAGAGCAGAATTCTTTTTGGTTGCATAATGGAGGGACATGTGAAGTTAAATTGTGTCACGATGTATAATTTTCTTCCACGCAAAGGTTCGAGGCCAAGAAGGTTTCAAGATTTCCCTCTAACATATTCTAAGTTCAATGGTTCTCAACATGTTCTTGTAAATTGTCCGACGTAAAACAAACACGTGCTGTGAAAATGTGTCGTCTACGGTTGATACATGAGTGAGGTACAGTCGAACGTTTTATGTTCGCTCTTGCCTTACCTGAGCCCCATAGATTGCGTAAGCATAACAAACGGTGGTCGGTGGCTAGCGAAATATAGTAAGTCAAAATCAAATCCCATTGGAGAAGATGACGTTGAAAATCGAAAGATTTTAGCCGGGTAATTTGTTTATTGTAGGGTTTCCAGCTGAGTCTGGCGAAACATTTTGTAGTTTGTTGTAGTGTTCTTCGCAAAATCTCAACATTTTTCATCTATTGCGACCATCCTTAAAGTGGTCACCGTGGATCTCATATAGCTGTTTATTATATGGGATAGCGCCTACTTTGTGAAACGCTTGAACAATTTATTCAGAATTGACAATCTACGCGAGGTATTTTGATGGACAGTTTTGCAGTATCTGGATGTCTCTGGAGTGTTGCTTATTCAAACACCCAAATCTTTTCGTTCCGTGATCTACGAGTGGCTGTTGGCACCCAGAGAATATTGAAACTACAAATTTTCCAAAGTTCAACAAGTGCAACATTGGAAGCACATAGTATTTTTATGGACCAACCGTGGAGATTGTCCAGACCCTTCTGGAGCGTTATTGATCCTCTACCAACTATTAATATCATCGGCGAAATGTACTGTTTGACACTTCGTGGGAGCCGGTAGGCCATTGGCATAAAGTGCAAAGAGAACAGGTTTGACGACGAATCCCTGAGGCACGCGAATTGTCACGACCGCCGAATTTGATAACCAACCATCCACAGAGACTTGAACAAACCAACCAGTTATGTTATTTTCTAACCATTATAATAGTCAGGTAGTGAAGTGATAACGTTCCAGCTTTTGTTGGAGAATGCCGAGGTTTACGCCAGCAAAGGTCCTTGATATATCCAGGTAGAATACATCTACTGCTCGATTCAAATCGACAACAGTAACGATGAATGCGCTGAAATCTATCCTTTTATTCAACCATAAAGCATTGAAAACATGCCTGGGTTTGCCAACTGGAGAATATTTTTAAATAATAACAATCAAATTTGTGAATAACTCCATTTCTTCATGGTAAGTATGTAATTTACGAACACAGTCGTTCAGTAATAACATTTTTGAGTTAAATAGCGCTTGAATCCTTCAAGACGCGGGATTGCTAAGCGTGGTTTTGGCACTTTGAGAACAACTACAACACATCCAGCAATGCCACGAACTGCGAACTGCTAGTTTCTTTTCTTTGGTTGACTTTCACATTGAAGAAGCATTTTTCGATAAACGATCTCAAATTCTAAAATATTTATTTGCATGCTTTTCCGTCACACACACACACCCCACGACCGGTTTCGTGCTGCTGGCACTCATCAGGTAGGGACAGTAAGATCAGAATCCGCATTTTGCGATTTGATAAATCATTTCATAAAGCAGATTGTTTGGATGAATGACAAATGAAACGGAATATGTTGACAATAATAAAATATTTTCCTCAGAGTGATTTATGGTCGTAACTTTAAAGAGTAATGCCTTCGTAATTGTCATCACTAAACTCCAGCGATTTAGTAAGAATACGCATTCTTCTTTCTCGTTGAATGATAAAAAACAAATTTCAAGACCCATTTTAAAAGGTAATTTTTAGGAAAACGCAAAGTTGTTAGAACTGAATCCGCTATATGAGTTGAACTCAGAATATTACAGTGAAATTTTATTATTAATATTAACAGCATAAACGTAAGTAGTACAGTTATTGTAATATTCTTGAATTTCTTGAGTTGCAATATAGAACTGATCACTTACGCTCTGAGCTACCGTTTAGCTGTCCTTTTGTTTTGTTTAAATTAAATTTCCATTGCAGGTGGTCGCCTAATCCAATGATAGTGTTTGGAGCGAAATATTAAAAAATACCTATGAAGAAACTCTCAATTTGTTGATCTTTTACCATAAATATTCAATTTAACAAATATAGCTGATTAATCGTACACATCGGAAGTTGTGCGGTGACTTTTAATTTATAATGAATCATTCCAGCTTATTATACAGGTCGATAGACGGCGAAAAATTAATTTTGACAGATACTGTGACAAAAAACTATAAATGTACTTCAAAACAGCCCATAAAAATAAACATATACCTGAATTCCAATTCAATTTTCAGATGCCTATCAAAACAATGAATTGTTATTTTCTGTCTAGGAGGCTGCATCGCTAATTCTCTCCACTTTATATTTTCCTACGTTGTTAACTACTAATTGTTTGCTAGTAGCAACAAATATGAAATATTCTGCATACTAGGTATCTACGTTTCGTGGCGCCCGATAGAAAAGCCTTGGGATCAGCAGGACTGTCAGCGTGTTAGCTCGAAAACACGATGTTTCTGTGGTCACTTGTTGGACCAACATCAGAAGCTGGATGCACGGTGGAACAATGTCGCCTGCCAACAGGTTCGTTTGCAAAAGACATTTTTGACTGTGTGCTCCTCAGACATAAATTCTCATTACCGCATATGCATATTCACTGCTTGCTTATCAGGCTCAGCCGTATTGATTTCATTTGGTTGTTGTTAAGATAACGGCCTTTTGTCCCCTTTTCCATCGCTTCGAACCTCGTGGAAGATTTGTCAATTCCAATAGCTTATTTTGTTTTAAAAGCACACAGGTGTTGTGGCGTGCAAATAATACTATCGAGAGCAGCCAAAAGTCGGCCTCGTTTAAAAATCTACATTGATCTGTGCACCAATTAACACTAAATGTAGGGGATATAAATATAATGCAGCGCGACTTCCATGCTGGTGTCCCCACAACCAGGCTGTTTACGCTTTAGGATATGTCCTGAAACCGTGTTCAATGGCGGTCTTGAACTAGGCATCTCCTTGAAGTGTTTGTTTAACCTTGTATGTTGGTAAGCGGAGTGACGAGAAAAGCTTGTTATGATGCATGACAGTGAAAGCCGCAAGGAAGCTGCCACGCTGATGTCGCTTTACTCGTTCACGAAACTTGATTGAATGCATGTTCCATTCGAGGTGTAGGCACCTCATCCCAGTTTGTGCTTACTCTTCTATAGAATCCGTTGATATTTAAGTCCCACCCTTCCCCATCTTTCAGGATTTTATTTTTTCATGATTGTGTGGCAGTTAGGCATTCGGTACATGCTACTGGTGTAATGCTGTCGGTGATGATAATAATGATGATGATAATGATGATGATGATGATGATGATGATGATGATGATGATGATGATGATGATGATGATGATAATGATGATGAACAAAACTATGCTTAGAATAAACAGTTAATCAGATTGACAGAGCCAATCTCTGGATGATCGATTCAGCAATGGATCAAACTTAACAGATCTAATCCCTGTAAAATCCCGGTCAAAAGGCTGCTCACAGACTTTCACTTACGCCGGTCTCGGATATCCGATCGGATAACCAGTCACATGCAATCTGACATCCCCTTGTTGTTGATTGAAAATAAATTTAATTCCGCACAGCCACAGAAGTTCTTCCTGGCCAAGACCATAAAAAACCGAGATTTCTTTGTATTAGATCGCGTACGTTCAGTCGAACTACTTCGATTGTTGTGGCACCGATAGGGCTTACAATTCTTGCCCCTAGCTTCAATGACCCATTGCACAGTTACTAATAACTGTCCGGTAACGCTTTTATAGAAGATGATATAGAATTAAGCGGTTTTTCAATTTCACAAGCATTTTGTCACTCCACTTAGGTGCTTAGGTGTGGTACGAGAATTCGGTATCCTTATCATCCAGTTCCACAAAAGCAGCAAAATTTATGGTTGCATGTATGATTTCATCAATAGTTGGATGGTATTTATGCTGCTCTCTGATAGTTGCCATTCCGGTGATATACATACACATAGAGAGAGACTTGTATTTTATTCATCATCATATCTCTGATGACCGTGGTGAAACGGTAATAATGTATCTCTCACTGAAATACCAATAAGACTATGACTCACCAAATGTTCATCCTCTACGCAGGTGGGTTGTGTGTGTAAATGTTTCCGCTTCGTCCCAAGTCGCCCAGAAGAGGTTGGAGAATATTGGCTCCGCAAGCGCAGAGATTTCGATCCAGCCGCATATCGGATCAAGTGCAAATGCAAACACACGCATGAAGAACACTTGGCCGACCCACCCCCGCACCGCTGCCAAGCCAAGGGTTGTGGATGTTCGAAATTCCAATCCACGTCGGTGTGCGCGGCGTGTGACAAGCCGTGGGAAGCGCATGACACGGTCATTGAGACCGAGGCGGAACGGAGAGCAGCAGGAAGACAAGTCGGTGAGTCACGCGTCTTCACGGGGGGATACGCTTTAATCCAGTTCACAGGAACCGTATTGCTCATGGCTTCTAGAAGCACTTGTTATTGTTGTTGTTGTTGGCCTCCTTCGGTCAATGTCGACAATCACAATCGCATGAATTTTCATGTTCTACAGCTTTTTAGAATGTCTAAACAATCCGATTCGCGAGGAGCAATCTCTTCCGCAACGCTGGCGGCGTGATCTACGTCCAGCAGCCAAGAGCTTTATCTGCTCCTCCCCAGCTTGCAGACGACGCTTTACACAGTGTAGAAGCACTAAGGCATTAATATTAGGCTATTTCAATCTACATTTAAATTGGGAACGAGAGGCAATCCTGAACATGTTTGAATCGTTCCTACAAACTTGAAACAACTTTGTTGTTCAATCATGCAGTTTGAAGTTGGGCTCAAGATAGAAGTTTATAACATTCAGAAATTTTGCACACTCCATAAATGGTACTCAGTTTGATTACTCATGTTTTATTTCTTGCTCTACACTCTTGGTACATAGCATGGTGTTCTGTGGATAAAGGATGCATTGCATCGCTTCTATTCAACTTCCAGATGCATCACTGATGACAGTGTTTCAAATCAATTTAGAGGTAACTTCGGTGCAAAAGCATGTGGCACACACGATCTATGCTTTTTGGGACTTTAACACTTTAGGTGTTTACAAATTCACTCGCGAGGCATGTACTCATGTGCTCATGCACTCAAAAGCCCTAAGCAGATTGTTTGAACAGAAATACGAGAATTTCACAAAACACATGTCAATCCTATGATATCGTGTCATGAGTGACAGAATGACAGGTGTGCCTTTCAAATAAGAGGCACTAGATAGAAAACTTGCTGTGCACAATGATTGCAACCCTAATTCCAAGCCAGACCGGAGTGTATAATGGTTTCTGTCGGAGAATACGCCGTGTCTGTTGGGTGAAGCCATCTTATCTGTGACACCCAAGGTTGTGTGATCTTTATTGAGAGTGATTCAACAGTTATTGACTTGTAGCACCAAAATAAACACGTAATGAGTCATCACACACTCCAGACGTTATCAATGCACCAGCAGTGATGCAAGAGAATAACGACCAACGTCAGTTAAGCGGAATGACAAGGAAATCTTGCCTAGTAGTGAAAGCCGCAAGAAAGCTGACGTGCTGATGGCACTCAACTCGTTCACGAAACTTGATTGAATGCCTGTTGCAATAGAGATGCAGCACATCGTACCAGTTTGTTTGTGTTTACTATTCCCTAGATTTTGGATCTATCAAATCACATCCTTCCCTATCTTTTGGAATATCTCGTTTTTTCATGATTGCATGGCAGTTATACATGCGTAACTTGTTACCGGTGTAATGCGGTCCTATAAGATGATGATGATGATGGTGACGTCAGTCGGTTAGAAACATTCCATCATTTATATTTGTGACTACTCATCCGTACCAAGGCCATCGAAATATTTACAAAGTTGATCATGAAGGTCCTTAATGGAAACACTGGACTCCAGTTTCGCTCTTATTTGAGCTCATCAGCAGTGCATATCCTCCGCTTCGGGTGGGATTCTAACCTTCGTACCATCACCATTGTAGTCCCACGCCTTAACGACCTGGGCAAACGTCCATCGTTTGACCAATCACAATTAAGCGTTCATGAACTATTCTCCAGATTGGTACATTTGAGTAGCTTTGTTTGCCCAACCAGTTCAGATGGAGCCAGCAACATCTGTTGTGGTCGCCCAACTGAACAGTTATCCGTGTCATGTCTTCCAATGGGATACAGTGTATGCTAATACCGATTAGATCTGATGGACATTGTTGTTTAAGCGATATTTGGAGAACATGTTGTTTATATTTGTGACTACTAATCCATGCCAATCCCATCGAACTATTCACAAAGTTGATCACCATTACCACGCGTATAATGTACGAAACTAATGTCATATCTGATTATCCGTAATGCCATCAAAGTGTTAACGCGAGCGTTTCATAATTCAATTGTCGCACACTTGCTCTAGGCGAAGCTTGGTTCCCGTTCTCGGAGCTTCCCGCGCTATCCAAGATCGCTTTGACCGGCATCGACAATCCCGACGTGCAAACTCTCGCCGACGCAGTTCCCATGGACGCGCGCCAGAGAATGCTGTCTCAACTGGAACGCTACTCACTTCCACGGACATCGTCGAAGCGATGAAGCCCCCCTCCCCGCGTGCAATCATTTTCAAGCCCCGGTTACAATTTTGTTTCAAAAAGAACAATTTAATTTTTTTGTTTTCAATTTCATTTTGTTCAGGTTTATAATTGAGTGCCATAGATGTATTGTTTTGCCAAATACATTACTCAAGAAAATATAGCCTAACAGAATTCAGAGTTGGTTGAAAGTTTAAAATATTTTGCCGAGAGAAATTCTTGATGTTGAAGAATGGGTTGGTGCAAAATAAAACGGGATTACTATACGGCCATGAGTTCTTCGCTACTGACTCTAAACCATGATGGATCGTTTTTATATCGTTGTATGTTGTAAAATGTATGCATATACGATAAAATACATTTGATTCTAAGGTTATGCCCGAACTCAGGAGTTTTTGTGTTAGAAATAATAGTTAGCTTAACAACATACCACAGGATGACAAGTTATGTGGAGTAATACGTAAAACCTTCAGAGGGTTGACAAGGGACAGTCACAAAGCGTATGGTTCGTCGTCATTGATCTAAGAAGTGAAAACCAAAACCCGATTCTGCGCGTATGGTTTCTTTCAACAAATTCTAACCAAAGACAAATTACGGCGAATATCCAATCGAAAATGTGGGATGTTCAAAGCCCTTGAATGTTTTTGCGTTCAAGTAGGATTCTAAGGCTTTAGTAACCGTATGAGGGAATGAATTTTTGTGTTCATAATAAAGAAGAAGAAGAAGAAATTGGCTTTATTCATATAAACGAATTTTCAGCAGTTACAAAAATTTCACCAAATAATTTAAAACAAATTGACCGACAGGTCCCGATATCAATTTGTCGAATGAACGATGTTTCTTTTCCGTCTTGATTGATAATTTCCACATGTGATCCAGTTTATTAACAGATGGTGTAACCAAAAGTTTTGAGACAATAGTGTCACAACAATTCCCGGTATCTCGTAATTCGTTCAAAGTTGCGCGTCGAAAATTGGCCTTAGTTGATACGAAAAAATGATGCATTTCGCCCACAGCTAGCGTTGAAATTTAATGAAAAATGTTGAAAAAACCTGCGGAGAAATTAATTTTATGCACGGCCGATTTGATGGCCCCGCTTAAATATTAACTGACAATAAAAGTTAACTCGGCATTCGTCATTGGGAAATCAGGTAGTGTGCGTTTGGACATTCGCAATTGAAAAGACAAATTCTTGTAACATAAGACCAACTTGGTTGCGCGATGATTAATGCTCTCGAGGAGTTCAAAATCCTTCGTCAGTCATGGTACCCGATCTTGGGTTGAAGATTCCATAACAAGACGCATGTGTGTATTTAGTTATCGGGATAAGTTTTTCAACGTGAAATTCCTAAATGTCATATTTAGCAGACTCAGCATACAACCTTGTTTTATTCTACACTATGGCAATGCTATCCTGGATTAACATGATATCCAAACACCCAGAACATTTTCTGTGATAGTCCAGACTCGATCTTGCATGCCAAACTTATGAGCGGAGATTTTCCAAGCAGCGACATGTTAAATTGTTTCCGAGTTAAAGGTCAACTCATTTGTTCGTGACCAACTGTATAATTTGCGCATATCCCGCTGTGGTACCAAAAAGACGTAAATTGACCTAAGATGCTTCAATACTTTAATATTATCAACAGAGTATAAATTACAAACGATATCTTCCATTACATCATTCATATGCATCAAAACGCTAAGAGGTCTAAGCCCCGAGCCTTATGGAACCTAACTCATAACATTTGTTCTTCTAGAAAGGATGCCAGACACGCGAATTAGGACGTCTCTCTCAGTAAGATAGTCCCTGATCCAATCAAGCAACATTCCCGTTATGCCATGACCTTCAGGCAAACAGCACACAACCGGTTGTTGGGATACCAAATGTGATGTGGAAAAACAAATGAATCGCCAGAACTTCTACAATCCCGTTCAACTCTTTTTCAGAAGAATATATATTTCAGCATACCTTGTTTTATGAATTCGCTCTTGTGTTTATAAAAGGACGATTGAACTTCGCATCTTCAATTTGCTTCGTTCCAAACATAAATCGAACACAATTATTTCATAGACCGGAAATACAAAGCGCGTGTCACGTATACGATCATTTCGCATACTATAACAGAGGTGAACTAAAAAAGCACCCACGTTCCATCTAGTGTAAAAAAATCAGCCATAAAACAGGACTTTATTATAATTGGCAAAGTCACTCCGAACGCGCAAATAAATCAATGAAAAATTCAAGCGACCAATAATCAATAATTGATTCCAATAGACCGTCAGACAGAAAAAAGCACCGAAATCAGATCACATGCATAGAGATTTCGAGGGGGGAAATTACGAGAACAGAATTGACTGCAAATTAGTAAGTAGTCGGTTTAAAAGAAAAAAAATAAAAGTCAAATCACATGTCTACATTCTCCGGGTCCGCAAGCATAGCGAAACACGAATATCAGTGAAAGAGTGCAAAAACAATTTCAGATTTTTTACAATGAAAGCCATCAATCAAAATGGGAAGCAGACCAACGGGGTCTGGAGTTACAAGCCAGTCAGACAGGCTTTTATGAGGCATCTTCGGTGTCTGTTGGCAGAAATGATGGGATTTAGGGTAGGATAATCTGTGGGCGGAAAAATCGCAGAAAAGGGTGAACGGCGCTTGCATTCAGAGATTCGACAGGTGGGGGGGTCATCACATTTTATTATTGCGTTGGAGATGCACGTTTCATTAAGATCCGGGTTGCGTCTCGTCTGAAACATTCATAATGAGTATGGTTAAGCATTGAGATTTGTTCCATATGTATGTAGCACAAAATGCGATCAACCACATCAATGTAGAAGTTGAATAAAGGTAATGCAATTATATAACGACCATGGCCGGACATTAAAGACTGGTTTAAAAGCGGAAAAACGTCCATTTACCTCGTCAACATAATCGGTGAGAAGTGGAATGTTTTGTAAGCGAAGTGCAACTTGGAAACCATTGTTTGGACAGAATGTAAACGTGTGGAAGGAAATTTGAATACCATAGCCGAAGGCGTTTACACCCAAGGCGGTCTACAACCGAGATGCTATCAGACCGAATTCATTTTTGTATGCCGGTTTTAATTTTAATGTTGTCTACATTTCTTGCACGGTTTTAAGGCTTAAGCTTTACCGAAAAGTGTCCGTTTGTTGAGAGCACATTGTAGGATCGGCTGTGCGTAAATTTATCAAAAATGTGTTCCTGTCAGATGAAGCTTATAGACAATCACGCGTTTGTTGTTTAACCATGTGAGTGAAAAGAGTAAACAGTCTCGGCATATCCCAACTGCAGCATACATCCATATTAATCAACACACTTTGTTAGCGTTGTTGTTGGCCTCCTTCGGTCGATGTCGACCATGGATGTACATCACAATCGCTTGATGGTTTCATGCTTTGAGGATTACTAAACAATCCGATTCTGAAGTGACAATCTCTTCCGTAGCGCTCACAGCGATAAGCAGTACTCGGTCGATCAGCGTCAGATGCACGCCGGCGGCGGGTTCTGCGCCAAGCAGCCAAGAGCAGTATCTACTCCTCCCCAGCTTTCGGAAGACGCCTTCAAAGTAAGCGGTCAAATGCAAGTTCTCCTTAACTCGAATGGTCAATGACTAGGTCTTTCATGTCTCTTTTGCAAACGTCTTCGTAATGCAAGTGCGGTCTGCCCAATGGTCGAATTCCTAATTTCAACTCACCATGGAGTAGATCTTTCGGAATACGACCATTTTCCATTCTGTACACGTGACCAAGCCAGCGTTGACGGCGCTGTCATAGTAAGGTGAACATGCTATATAGACCAGCTTTAGATAGCACTCCAACATTCGTTATTTTGTCCATCCACGACATGTTAAAGATACGGCAGATGTTTCTTAAATGGAAAGCATTCAGATTCTGGGGGTGTCTTCGTGGATGGTTTAGGTCTCGCTGTCGTGAAGTAAAGTATTTAGAACGCACGTGTTATATACCATCATCTTTGTTTTACAGTCAACTTGCGGTAGCCCCAGACACGAGATGCTCAAACAAGATTAGAAGGCAGCCGCTCTGCCAATCCGATTATCAATCTTCGTGTCTAGCTAGAGGTTATCCTCGATGGTTGAACCAAGATATGTGAAATGACGTACTGGTTCAAGCTGACAGTTTCCAACAGTGATGATTGGTGGCGATACAGTCCCTTGACCAAGGACTTTAATCTTGCTCATGCTGATTTGTAGCCCAAAGTCCTTGCATGCCTACGAAAATCAGTACATTATCGCTGTGTAGCTGCTTTTATTTGTGAGCAATAAAGGCTGCATCGTCTGCAAACAGCAGGTCACGGATTAGCACATCCCGTACCTTGGTTTGTGCTCTCAGTCGGTTCAGATTAAAAGGCTCATTACATAAAGTTGAGTTGTCCGGTAGATGTATCTATCTTAATATACGTTATGGTGTAACCGTACTTTTGATCTATTCTCAAATTACGTTCCATAATATAGCGAACTACAATTCACTATTGCTACGGATAAATGTAAGGTCCAATAGGTGATCCGTGTGGAATTTCATTCTCCATGAATATTCACACACACCTAGCCTTTTACCATGTGATTGTGGGTGGGTGTCGCTTTGACACATATTACGTCGCCTAGAATGGTTCCAATGAGACTCGATCTTTTACGTCTCCGAATTTGACACGGGATCGATAAATTTCGCGAATGAACCACATTAAAGCTGAGTTCTCGATTACTCGCTAAGATGAGCCGCGTGCCAGCGAGGATGATAATACCTGACGCTATCGATCCCCATAATACTTGCTGCAACTTTCTATTCATTCGGGTAGACACACCGTGTAGAAATACTTCCTTCGTCATTTTGAAAATCCCACCAGTTATTTCTTACGGTGAAAGTGTTAGCTCGATAAGTTCATCTCAAGGTTGCAGCGATTGATGGGCTTAGCTTTGTCCCCGGTTGCAAATGAGGATTTATCCTCGACTGTAAAAAAAATTGGGTTTAGCACAATGTTAGAACGACATTTGAAGGTCAGTTCACTGCCAGGACGAGTGGTAACAACTACCAAACCAGTCGTGTGCTTCCGTTATGTTTTCCAAACGTCCTATACTACTCATCTAAAGATTCTGACTTTAATCATTAATAATTTCGTGTTTTTGGACAGATGTTTGATTCAATCAATCACTATCAACCGCCTAGACCGACATAGCAACTATTATGAACGAGTTTGTAATATTTGTAATGAGTTTTCGTCCTTTGTCAAAGCACTAGAAAAGAATTACAGAATTTGTTTCAGAATTTCAAGTTTTTCATTTTTAGCGGATGTATTTTCTTAAACTGTGAATAATTTCGTTCCGAATTCACAATATGAACAACTACGGGGATTTGAAAACCTTCCGACAATCTCATGCACAAATCTCGCAATCCTTCGTTCACTTTTAGCACAGAAATGCTGATTATCGATTCTTTGCCAGCTATACTGAACCAAATTATCCCATCTCTCCTTACGCGATATTCCAGATCTTCTATCGATCCGAAATCCGTTTTCCCTAATCTGGCACAGATTAGGGGTTCCCACTCGTTGATAAACAAGGTGAACTGAATATATGGAACACGTTACGCACTGGCGTCTAGACAAGGGAAATTTTCCGACAACCAGTTCCCCGTGGATCGATATTTTCCCATGGGCGTGAAAAACTCGTCTGCAATCGGTTACTTACCATTTACAGCAGTCTATTTGACTTTTTCCGTTTTGAACCGAGGACGTTTGGGTTTGGATTCCTTGGTTTTGTCGGTAGATTTTTTCTTCCGTTTTAACAACCAATTATGAGGATCGCGATATCGATTTTCTTTATCATCTGACAAGGTTGACAATTTGTAATTAAAGTGAAGTCGCTACGTGGTCAAATTGAAGATTAATAATCAAGTAGATTAGCTCGTGTGATCACATAAAAAGCACACATAAAAATCGTTCCATTTGTTAAAACGAAGCTACAAAGTATTTTTCAAAAGCACTTGACCTTGACAGAGTAAAGCGATTAGAATAGTTAATATGTGAGAGATAATAAAAAAATCAATAAGCACGCGAGGTTGAAATGAATGCAGTATTTAGGAATCGGGTGTTTGAAATGTGATTCATACTTTCAGTCTTGCATCAAATGCCATGCAATGTCTATGATTTGGTATAAAAAAACAAATCAGCATTATTAACCATCAAATTTGTTATTTGATATGACAGACTTCGTCAAACATAATTGGCGACTACACAGGAAAACTATGCCCAGTGACGTCAGAATAAGCACATAAAACGCAGCCTTAGAAACACAAGCCGAATCATTGCCGTGCAAAGATACTGAAAACTCAAACTCAAAAGACGGTTCAAATAACCACAAAGGTCGGGCTCTCAGGGGATCGGACCAATAGACACCATCCATACATCATCGTTACATACCAAAACCAGTATTAATTGTGTATTTACTAATACGCAGTGTTTGTGGAACAAAATACTGTGTTGGTCACAGTTTACTGAAATCCCTTAGTGGTTCCTTCTTACACACATCTGGAAAACAAATTAAGCAAACATATATAAAAATGTCCTCCCTTCATGTCACAATTAAAATTACTTTTACTCCTCCTTTGAAGCACATGGACGCAAACATTAAAGTACGATTTGTATAAGTTTCATATGTATATCCTATGTCATTTGCTTTTCGCATCATAAATCTTGAATTTTATAGAGCCCCGGTTGTGACCAAGATTGATCGTGCACGAGTCTAAGGTTGGTTGTGACAAACCTACATATTAGCGACGAATATATTGCGTTGCTCACATCCTCATCCCTTACTTACTTACTACTTATTAGCGACTTCAAATTTAAAGCTGTATTAATTATTCAAACACACACCACAGCAGAGTTAGTTCTGTTTGCACTCATCAGATACGAGCAGTACGATCAGGATTTGCGTGCCTTGAAACAGTGGAGGAATGGTAAACACGTTGTTGAGCTTGCACGTCAGTGTTGGATAAGGTTGTCACGACTAATATGTTCAAGCTCATATGCATGAACACGTGGTGATGGGCCTAAACCCATGGTCGTGAACAAAGCTTTTCGTTTGCGTGCATCATCATCAAACAGCGTACATCACACACACAAACAGCCACGACCGGCTTCCTGCTGTTTGCACTCATCAGGTAGAGACATTACGATCACGATCTACATGATTTGAAATAGCGCAAAGTGGTGACCGAGATGTGAACACTGTTTTAAGGCTTGCTAAAGCTAAGCATTCGGACTGATAGTGGAATAAACAAAGTACATGAGTGTCATACTATATAGGTTGAATCGTGGTTTTTTTAATCCTCAACAGCATCACTGCAATCACCAAAAAAAGGTTTTGACGACAAGGCAGATCACCTGATATCAATTTGAGTCGGGTTACATGGTCAGTATGTGTTGATATGGATGAGATATGTGTGCTTGTGCGTTAAATAGAGTGCAAAAATCACTTAGAAAACTAATGATATCTCTAATGATGATCAAATCGAGTGGTCGAAAAAAGTGAAAATTTACCGCTTTTCACCCTTACGGAGCTCACTGAAACTCATCTCAATGTCTCCTTAAGATGAGGGCAAACAATTATAAACCGGAGTAAATGCGATCGGTGCAACACAGAACTTTGAAGTGCAAGTGACTTAAGCCCGATCAGTAAACTTGTGTTTATAAACCAAATATGATTAGCATCATGCAAAGAAATTTGAGTGGAATCAGTTAGAGTAGTATTTGGGTAACGTTTCACTTCTGACACAGAAGCTTCGTCAGACCAAGGGTGATAGTCAGGACAGGGAACATGATTTAGTAGTAGTCAACCCACCACCACTGATTTGACCTTACCGCTAAACAGCCTATAGTACGCCTACGCTGTGTCACGTCTCGTGGGAATGACCAGGATCAGTGGACGATTTTCATCACAGTGCGTATCCACGTCAATCTGATACAAGTGAACACGGTGGTTCACATGCGTAAAAGTACATAACTAACGGGGTTAAGGTTAACCTATTTTTGAAGAATAACAATAATCTAATGAACTAGTAGGTGAATAATAACTATTTACCGTCACAGCAGTGCCGAGCGCCAGATTTTGGAGATTTCTACCCCATCCACCTTATTGACTGTCAGTCGACCTGCCTTCGCAATTTCGACCGCCTCCGCATGTAGGCGTTCGCTATACGCATTATACGCATTATGAATACACGATCGGTCCCAAACATATTCCAGTCGATTGATGATTAGCACCATTTTTCAGCCACAAACGGTGCAGAATATGTAATTTTTTGGAAAAATAATAATTTCCAGTGGAAACCGCCTAGTTGTATCCCATGGGTGTTGTTTAACGTCGCATCGCCTTGTGTGTGTGGTCTGCACGACACGCACGCGTGCAAGTTAACGATCGTCTTGACCACGTGACGAATGGTCGATTTTGAAATGGGTCACATGACCCTCAGTGTTTAACTATTGTATCGTATGGTAGAGTGCGGTGGATCGAAAATTACATGACATTAATGCAATGATTGACGGACACAAACCTGTCATCAATGTTGTTGATCAGCGCACGCGTCTTGCCTAAACAATTCAGAAATTATTCCACTTTGCAAAGTATTATAAATTAATGTCAACAGCTGCTAATCAACATGCAATAGAGCGAGTTTATCGAGATGAAACATGCTCGTCTGACTAAATTTTGTGATTTCGATTTCATGCGACCACACTTAAAGCCTAAGAATGGTCAAAAATCGATGATGAATCATAATCAGCAATTTTGATGTATTTTAAGGAAAGATTTCGCCCAGGTCTATTAACTATGAAATGAAGTCATGCATTTGTACGGAGAGAAATAAACAAATATCAATTTAATTCAAACTACGTAATTGAAGATTCAATGATTCAATGAATTGAAACAGATCAGATAAGCGGCCAAGAAGTTAGCAAAACCATCATGCGATTTAGGACCAATTAGTTAGCAAACTGAGATTAACTAAACTGTTATACACAATTGGTCACCCGTTCAAGCTACTTACGGCTTTTCGAACGTCTCGAAAACAATGCTCGTATTTTGGCTAAAACAAATGTTGATAGATTTACAAACAAAATACACTTTTTGTCTAAAATAAGGCTGTTGGAATAACATTATTGGTATGTTTCTATGGACAGATGGATGGAATCGTGATTAAATATTGTTGTTATCAAGTTATACCTCGTGTGGTATGTAAAGTTGAGTGTAAGAGTGTCACCGTGGTAGGTTCAGAAAATATATGTGACATTTATACTTATCCATATGATAACGCCAGATAATATGTCACCTCTTCTGTCAAAAATCACGCAGTAGGAACAACGGGTTGGTTTTGAAATCAACCATCATCGCTTCAATGATATTGGCCCAATCTCGCTTTAAAATTATAGCCTGACATTAGGTGTACCTTCAGATAACGACACTTAATCACAGTAACGGCAACATTTCAGTGATTTTTTACCATATTGAGGTTGATCGATACCTTTTTAAAAGAAAAATATGATGGCCATCACCATACGTCATCAGTGTGATCAAAGGAGAATCTGAGTGATCATATCGTCATGTACGGATCGCGTTGTGCACAATTTATTCGTTTAGGTTATTTTGTCATGAACTGCAGTAAGAATGTCGCAAGCCTAAAGCTGAAGAGCAATGTTTGTTTGGTCTTCTTGAAATTGTAGGGTTTAAGAAACCAAAAGCTAAACTGACAACACAATTGCCTTCTTGATTCAATCCACATAGGTTTACCAATAGGTGATTTAACTTCAACAGCTTAAGCACATCATAGCCCTTCGTCTAAAGTATGTGCCAATGTAATTAAATGAACCTGATTCAGAATTGAAAGACTACATTTAAACATCAAAAATACAATTATACTTCATTGCCCGTCAATGTGATAAAAATCTATGTAGATGGCATCGCAACAAAAAATGAAATATACGTACCCAACGAGATCACACTACTCTCCTCTTCAGCATTCATCCGAGCGAGACTATCTGATCGTTGGGAGAGCTGCGAAATCAAAGTTCTCCTCGATTCGCCAATTGGCCATTCTGGTTCCTCGGTCGGTAAAGCATTGTCATCCATGTACGGAACATCGTAGACGGCATTTTTGCTGCCACGGAAACTTGGAATCTTGGTAGGGGTAAGAGCATCTGGGAATAAGTAGTCATCATTTACAAATACACATCCAGAAGGGGGATATTCGAGCGTACTCCACGGTCTCCGCTTGCCAGAATCGCCAGTTCCTCTGCGGCGAACATCGATGGTGTTCGCATAATCGGAAAGAATCGGAGTAATTCTAATGCCGGTCGGGAATGAAGGAATTTCTGGTGGTTGATCAGAAATCTCGGTGTCCATTGCTTCGTTTGATAATCGATGTGCCGAATCTTGTCCGTGCCACGTTTGCCTAGTGCTCAAGTCCTTTTGAGCAGGCAACACTTGTGGTTCAACCGACAAATCACCTTCTTTCTGTTGTTTTTTCTTCACTCGCCGCTTTGCCTTGCGTTGCCTAGGTTTTTCCGGTGAAATTATGGGTTCCTGTAGATTTTCATCATCTTCCGGTGAGGAAATAGGTCGATATTTATGAGACCGGGGGCGAAGTGAATCGAAGAAACGAGAAATTTTATGTCCTGGTCGTGTTGGAGATTCTAAGGTCGTGTGTGCAGAAACCACTGGACTGACTATGGTTGAAGGACATCCGGAATCAGGGAATGCATCTGTCGAATCAGGAGATCTTGTGGTCGGGTCAGGATGTGATGAAGATGGAATATCGACAGAAAGATGGGTTGAAATATGGTGAGCATCGGAAGCTTTCAAACCGGTAGTGATGGAAGGAGATGCAATATCACGTTGCAACGCTGAGCCAAAGGGAATTGGAGTGGATACAGGAGGACTTGCTGCAACCTTAATGACAGAGACTTCATCAACTACAGGTTCTGAAACAGATTCTTGAGGAGGAATGAAGCTGGAATCATATGAAAGCGAACCGAGGACGTTTAAATCATCAGATGAAAAAACAGACGTGTCACATATAGTGCGAGGATGGGCTGAGACAGAGGCAGTAGAAGAAATTCGATCAGCGATAATTGCGGGTTCGAAAACCGGAGAATTAAAAGTCTTCGCTTCACCACCGACTGCACCGGCCTTCAACTTCGCTTTCGGCAGCTTCAACTTGGGCAACTTCAAAGATAAACCTTTCTTACCACCGACATCAGCATCAACACCCGCACCAGCATGTGCATCCACTTCGATCGACGGTGCCTGCACGTCCACACCCACTTCACCAGATACAGCCGGCTTCTTGGCCTTCAATGAACCCTTCTTGCCCTTGCCGAAGCTGAAACCGAATTTCTTCTTCGGAATCTTCACCTCAGCACTCGGAGCTTGCACGTCGCCGGAAACGCCAGCTTCCACGGTCGGCAAGGTTACGTCGACTCCAGCACCGCCATCAGCGCCAACCGCAACACCGGGCAACTTTGCCTTCTTCTCCTTCTTGCCAAACTTCAAACCGAACTTCGGCATCTTCACCGAGATACCAGGAGCAGTCGCTTTACCACTCACATCCGGAACTGTCACACCAACATCAGGAGTCTCCAGCTCGGGACCTCGAACCGTTACACTGGGACCAGTTGCCTCCAGCCGAGCCTCGGGCAATTCCAAATCCACGCCAGCTTCACCAGCAACACCAGGCAAACTAACCTCAGCCCCAACTCCGGGAACTGACACATCGCCAGTCAACGAAACATCAGGTAAGGTCACCGCAGCCTCGCCACCAACAGACGGAACCGACACGTCCACACCGGCACTCACACCGGGCAGCTCCACGCCCGGACCGGAAACATCCAAGGCAACGTCAGGGGCACCGATCTTCGCCTCACCACCGACAGCACCGGCCTTCAACTTCGCTTTCGGCAGCTTCAACTTGGGCAACTTCAAAGATAAACCTTTCTTACCACCGACATCAGCATCAACACCTGCACCAGCATGTGCATCCACTTCGATCGACGGTGCCTGCACGTCCACACCCACTTCACCAGATACAGCCGGCTTCTTGACCTTCAATGAACCCTTCTTGCCCTTGCCGAAGCTGAAACCGAATTTCTTCTTCGGAATCTTCACCTCAGCACTCGGAGCTTGCACGTCGCCGGAAACGCCAGCTTCCACGGTCGGCAAGGTTACGTCGACTCCAGCACCGGCATCAGCGCCAACCGCAACACCGGGCAACTTTGCCTTCTTCTCCTTCTTGCCAAACTTCAAACCGAACTTCGGCATCTTCACCGAGATACCAGGAGCAGTCGCTTTACCACTCACATCCGGAACTGTCACACCAACATCAGGAGTCTCCAGCTCGGGACCTCGAACCGTTACACTGGGACCAGTTGCCTCCAGCCGAGCCTCGGGCAATTCCAAATCCACGCCAGCTTCACCAGCAACACCAGGCAAACTAACCTCAGCCCCAACTCCGGGAACTGACACATCGCCAGTCAACGAAACATCAGGTAAGGTCACCGCAGCCTCGCCACCAACAGACGGAACCGACACGTCCACACCGGCACTCACACCGGGCAGCTCCACGCCCGGACCGGAAACATCCAAGGCAACGTCAGGGGCACCGATCTTCGCCTCACCACCGACAGCACCGGCCTTCAACTTCGCTTTCGGCAGCTTCAACTTGGGCAACTTCAAAGATAAACCTTTCTTACCACCGACATCAGCATCAACACCCGCACCAGCATGTGCATCCACTTCGATCGACGGTGCCTGCACGTTCACACCCACTTCACCAGATACAGCCGGCTTCTTGACCTTCAATGAACCCTTCTTGCCCTTGCCGAAGCTGAAACCGAATTTCTTCTTCGGAACCTTCACCTCAGCACTCGGAGCTTGCACGTCGCCGGAAACGCCAGCTTCCACGGTCGGCAAGGTTACGTCGACTCCAGCACCGGCATCAGCGCCAACCGCAACACCGGGCAACTTTGCCTTCTTCTCCTTCTTGCTAAACTTCAAACCGAACTTCGGCATCTTCACCGAGATACCAGGAGCAGTCGCTTTACCACTCACATCCGGAACTGTCACACCAACATCAGGAGTCTCCAGCTCGGGACCTCGAACCGTTACACTGGGACCAGTTGCCTCCAGCCGAGCCTCGGGCAATTCCAAATCCACGCCAGCTTCACCAGCAACACCAGGCAAACTAACCTCAGCCCCAACTCCGGGAACTGACACATCGCCAGTCAACGAAACATCAGGTAAGGTCACCGCAGCCTCGCCACCAACAGACGGAACCGACACGTCCACACCGGCACTCACACCGGGCAGCTCCACGCCCGGACCGGAAACATCCAAGGCAACGTCAGGGGCACCGATCTTCGCCTCACCACCGACAGCACCGGCCTTCAACTTCGCTTTCGGCAGCTTCAACTTGGGCAACTTCAAAGATAAACCTTTCTTACCACCGACATCAGCATCAACACCCGCACCAGCATGTGCATCCACTTCGATCGACGGTGCCTGCACGTCCACACCCACTTCACCAGATACAGCCGGCTTCTTGACCTTCAATGAACCCTTCTTGCCCTTGCCGAAGCTGAAACCGAATTTCTTCTTCGGAATCTTCACCTCAGCACTCGGAGCTTGCACGTCGCCGGAAACGCCAGCTTCCACGGTCGGCAAGGTTACGTCGACTCCAGCACCGCCATCAGCGCCAACCGCAACACCGGGCAACTTTGCCTTCTTCTCCTTCTTGCCAAACTTCAAACCGAACTTCGGCATCTTCACCGAGATACCAGGAGCAGTCGCTTTACCACTCACATCCGGAACTGTCACACCAACATCAGGAGTCTCCAGCTCGGGACCTCGAACCGTTACACTGGGACCAGTTGCCTCCAGCCGAGCCTCGGGCAATTCCAAATCCACGCCAGCTTCACCAGCAACACCAGGCAAACTAACCTCAGCCCCAACTCCGGGAACTGACACATCGCCAGTCAACGAAACATCAGGTAAGGTCACCGCAGCCTCGCCACCAACAGACGGAACCGACACGTCCACACCGGCACTCACACCGGGCAGCTCCACGCCCGGACCGGAAACATCCAAGGCAACGTCAGGGGCACCGATCTTCGCCTCACCACCGACAGCACCGGCCTTCAACTTCGCTTTCGGCAGCTTCAACTTGGGCAACTTCAAAGATAAACCTTTCTTACCACCGACATCAGCATCAACACCCGCACCAGCATGTGCATCCACTTCGATCGACGGTGCCTGCACGTCCACACCCACTTCACCAGATACAGCCGGCTTCTTGACCTTCAATGAACCCTTCTTGCCCTTGCCGAAGCTGAAACCGAATTTCTTCTTCGGAATCTTCACCTCAGCACTCGGAGCTTGCACGTCGCCGGAAACGCCAGCTTCCACGGTCGGCAAGGTTACGTCGACTCCAGCACCGGCATCAGCGCCAACCGCAACACCGGGCAACTTTGCCTTCTTCTCCTTCTTGCCAAACTTCAAACCGAACTTCGGCATCTTCACCGAGATACCAGGAGCAGTCGCTTTACCACTCACATCCGGAACTGTCACACCAACATCAGGAGTCTCCAGCTCGGGACCTCGAACCGTTACACTGGGCCCAGTTGCCTCCAGCCGAGCCTCGGGCAATTCCAAATCCACGCCAGCTTCACCAGCAACACCAGGCAAACTAACCTCAGCCCCAACTCCGGGAACTGACACATCGCCAGTCAACGAAACATCAGGTAAGGTCACCGCAGCCTCGCCACCAACAGACGGAACCGACACGTCCACACCGGCACTCACACCGGGCAGCTCCACGCCCGGACCGGAAACATCCAAGGCAACGTCAGGGGCACCGATCTTCGCCTCACCACCGACAGCACCGGCCTTCAACTTCGCTTTCGGCAGCTTCAACTTGGGCAACTTCAAAGATAAACCTTTCTTACCACCGACATCAGCATCAACACCCGCACCAGCATGTGCATCCACTTCGATCGACGGTGCCTGCACGTCCACACCCACTTCACCAGATACAGCCGGCTTCTTGACCTTCAATGAACCCTTCTTGCCCTTGCCGAAGCTGAAACCGAATTTCTTCTTCGGAATCTTCACCTCAGCGCTCGGAGCTTGCACGTCGCCGGAAACGCCAGCTTCCACGGTCGGCAAGGTTACGTCGACTCCAGCACCGGCATCAGCGCCAACCGCAACACCGGGCAACTTTGTCTTCTTCTCCTTCTTGCCAAACTTCAAACCGAACTTCGGCTTCTTCACCGAGATACCAGGAGCAGTCGCTTTACCACTCACATCCGGAACTGTCACACCAACATCAGGAGTCTCCAGCTCGGGACCTCGAACCGTTACACTGGGACCAGTTGCCTCCAGCCGAGCCTCGGGCAATTCCAAATCCACGCCAGCTTCACCAGCAACACCAGGCAAACTAACCTCAGCCCCAACTCCGGGAACTGACACATCGCCAGTCAACGAAACATCAGGTAAGGTCACCGCAGCCTCGCCACCAACAGACGGAACCGACACGTCCACACCGGCACTCACACCGGGCAGCTCCACGCCCGGACCGGAAACATCCAAGGCAACGTCAGGGGCACCGATCTTCGCCTCACCACCGACAGCACCGGCCTTCAACTTCGCTTTCGGCAGCTTCAACTTGGGCAACTTCAAAGATAAACCTTTCTTACCACCGACATCAGCATCAACACCCGCACCAGCATGTGCATCCACTTCGATCGACGGTGCCTGCACGTCCACACCCACTTCACCAGATACAGCCGGCTTCTTGACCTTCAATGAACCCTTCTTGCCCTTGCCGAAGCTGAAACCGAATTTCTTCTTCGGAATCTTCACCTCAGCACTCGGAGCTTGCACGTCGCCGGAAACGCCAGCTTCCACGGTCGGCAAGGTTACGTCGACTCCAGCACCGGCATCAGCGCCAACCGCAACACCGGGCAACTTTGCCTTCTTCTCCTTCTTGCCAAACTTCAAACCGAACTTCGGCATCTTCACCGAGATACCAGGAGCAGTCGCTTTACCACTCACATCCGGAACTGTCACACCAACATCAGGAGTCTCCAGCTCGGGACCTCGAACCGTTACACTGGGCCCAGTTGCCTCCAGCCGAGCCTCGGGCAATTCCAAATCCACGCCAGCTTCACCAGCAACACCAGGCAAACTAACCTCAGCCCCAACTCCGGGAACTGACACATCGCCAGTCAACGAAACATCAGGTAAGGTCACCGCAGCCTCGCCACCAACAGACGGAACCGACACGTCCACACCGGCACTCACACCGGGCAGCTCCACGCCCGGACCGGAAACATCCAAGGCAACGTCAGGGGCACCGATCTTCGCCTCACCACCGACAGCACCGGCCTTCAACTTCGCTTTCGGCAGCTTCAACTTGGGCAACTTCAAAGATAAACCTTTCTTACCACCGACATCAGCATCAACACCCGCACCAGCATGTGCATCCACTTCGATCGACGGTGCCTGCACGTCCACACCCACTTCACCAGATACAGCCGGCTTCTTGACCTTCAATGAACCCTTCTTGCCCTTGCCGAAGCTGAAACCGAATTTCTTCTTCGGAATCTTCACCTCAGCGCTCGGAGCTTGCACGTCGCCGGAAACGCCAGCTTCCACGGTCGGCAAGGTTACGTCGACTCCAGCACCGGCATCAGCGCCAACCGCAACACCGGGCAACTTTGTCTTCTTCTCCTTCTTGCCAAACTTCAAACCGAACTTCGGCTTCTTCACCGAGATACCAGGAGCAGTCGCTTTACCACTCACATCCGGAACTGTCACGCTAACATCAGGAGTCTCCAGCTCGGGACCTCGAACCGTTACACTGGGACCAGTTGCCTCCAGCCGAGCCTCGGGCAATTCCAAATCCACGCCAGCTTCACCAGCAACACCAGGCAAACTAACCTCAGCCCCAACTCCGGGAACTGACACATCGCCAGTCAACGAAACATCAGGTAAGGTCACCGCAGCCTCGCCACCAACAGACGGAACCGACACGTCCACACCGGCACTCACACCGGGCAGCTCCACGCCCGGACCGGAAACATCCAAGGCAACGTCAGGGGCACCGATCTTCGCCTCACCACCGACAGCACCGGCCTTCAACTTCGCTTTCGGCAGCTTCAACTTGGGCAACTTCAAAGATAAACCTTTCTTACCACCGACATCAGCATCAACACCCGCACCAGCATGTGCATCCACTTCGATCGACGGTGCCTGCACGTCCACACCCACTTCACCAGATACAGCCGGCTTCTTGACCTTCAATGAACCCTTCTTGCCCTTGCCGAAGCTGAAACCGAATTTCTTCTTCGGAATCTTCACCTCAGCACTCGGAGCTTGCACGTCGCCGGAAACGCCAGCTTCCACGGTCGGCAAGGTTACGTCGACTCCAGCACCGGCATCAGCGCCAACCGCAACACCGGGCAACTTTGCCTTCTTCTCCTTCTTGCCAAACTTCAAACCGAACTTCGGCATCTTCACCGAGATACCAGGAGCAGTCGCTTTACCACTCACATCCGGAACTGTCACACCAACATCAGGAGTCTCCAGCTCGGGACCTCGAACCGTTACACTGGGACCAGTTGCCTCCAGCCGAGCCTCGGGCAATTCCAAATCCACGCCAGCTTCACCAGCAACACCAGGCAAACTAACCTCAGCCCCAACTCCGGGAACTGACACATCGCCAGTCAACGAAACATCAGGTAAGGTCACCGCAGCCTCGCCACCAACAGACGGAACCGACACGTCCACACCGGCACTCACACCGGGCAGCTCCACGCCCGGACCGGAAACATCCAAGGCAACGTCAGGGGCACCGATCTTCGCCTCACCACCGACAGCACCGGCCTTCAACTTCGCTTTCGGCAGCTTCAACTTGGGCAACTTCAAAGATAAACCTTTCTTACCACCGACATCAGCATCAACACCCGCACCAGCATGTGCATCCACTTCGATCGACGGTGCCTGCACGTCCACACCCACTTCACCAGATACAGCCGGCTTCTTGACCTTCAATGAACCCTTCTTGCCCTTGCCGAAGCTGAAACCGAATTTCTTCTTCGGAATCTTCACCTCAGCACTCGGAGCTTGCACGTCGCCGGAAACGCCAGCTTCCACGGTCGGCAAGGTTACGTCGACTCCAGCACCGGCATCAGCGCCAACCGCAACACCGGGCAACTTTGCCTTCTTCTCCTTCTTGCCAAACTTCAAACCGAACTTCGGCATCTTCACCGAGATACCAGGAGCAGTCGCTTTACCACTCACATCCGGAACTGTCACACCAACATCAGGAGTCTCCAGCTCGGGACCTCGAACCGTTACACTGGGACCAGTTGCCTCCAGCCGAGCCTCGGGCAATTCCAAATCCACGCCAGCTTCACCAGCAACACCAGGCAAACTAACCTCAGCCCCAACTCCGGGAACTGACACATCGCCAGTCAACGAAACATCAGGTAAGGTCACCGCAGCCTCGCCACCAACAGACGGAACCGACACGTCCACACCGGCACTCACACCGGGCAGCTCCACGCCCGGACCGGAAACATCCAAGGCAACGTCAGGGGCACCG
The DNA here is from genome assembly GCA_013407085.1 of Atriophallophorus winterbourni. Classification (NCBI taxonomy): domain Eukaryota; kingdom Metazoa; phylum Platyhelminthes; class Trematoda; order Plagiorchiida; family Microphallidae; genus Atriophallophorus; species Atriophallophorus winterbourni. Next base: position 93,581 of record JACCGJ010003207.1, read on the forward strand.
ATCTTCGCCTCACCACCGACAGCACCGGCCTTCAACTTCGCTTTCGGCAGCTTCAACTTGGGCAACTTCAAAGATAAACCTTTCTTACCACCGACATCAGCATCAACACCCGCACCAGCATGTGCATCCACTTCGATCGACGGTGCCTGCACGTCCACACCCACTTCACCAGATACAGCCGGCTTCTTGACCTTCAATGAACCCTTCTTGCCCTTGCCGAAGCTGAAACCGAATTTCTTCTTCGGAATCTTCACCTCAGCACTCGGAGCTTGCACGTCGCCGGAAACGCCAGCTTCCACGGTCGGCAAGGTTACGTCGACTCCAGCACCGGCATCAGCGCCAACCGCAACACCGGGCAACTTTGCCTTCTTCTCCTTCTTGCCAAACTTCAAACCGAACTTCGGCATCTTCACCGAGATACCAAGAGCAGTCGCTTTACCATTCACTTCAGGAGACTCCAGCTCGGGACGACGTTCCGTTACACTGGGACCAGTTGCCTCCAACCGTGCTTCGGGTAATTTCATTTCTATTTTTGGCGATCCTGTGTCTGTTTGTGTTTCCAAATCATCCATTTTTTTCCTTGTTTGTTCTATTCTTTTTGGTGGTTTTTCCATCCGCTTTGGTGTGCATATCAATCTCATTTTTTCTGAAGCTTTTGATTTCTTTTGAGTTTTCTTCGACTTCCTTCTCATTTGTTCATCTTCTTTTTTTGTTCTGCCCTCTGTATTCGTGAATTCTTCTTCTAATTCGTTTTTCTTCATTATACCAAATGTTTTCTTGATCTTTCCCCTTTTTTCTTTGCTCTTTTCTTGAGGTATGTCAGATACTTTTAATTCATTTTTTTCTGGCATGTCCTTTCCTAATTTCTCACTCGTTTTTCTCTTGAGATGTTCTTTGTGCTTCTCCGATTTTCCTTCTCTATCATCGTTTTCTAAACGCAATATGTCGTTGTCCATGTCATATCGATCGGTGACATGAACAAAATACGCGGGCGTATGTAACTCACTACTAATTGGTAAATGCAATGGCATATACGCTCTCTCGTCGTACACATCACAAATGTCACTTGCTTCGGCAGATGTGGACGTTTCGTCTGCAGAACTCGCGGACTGTGTTTGTTCTACCTGCTGCTGAGACTTTTTACCGCTTCTTCGGAACCGTTTTCGCTTAGGCTTCACCGTAAACTCTTTTAAGGAAGGCTTCATCTCGATGTCCGTTGTATCGAGTGTTGTGTTGTCCATCGTTTTTCCTTCCATAGCTTCCGATTCACCAGTACTCCATTCCATCGGTGGTGTTTTGCGGGTTTCCCAATTATAGCTAGTTAAATCAGACTCCGATTGAATGCCTGCGGGAGTGGATGAAGTGGATTCACCCTCGTGGCCAAATGGTTCTGTGGGTTTGCTAATATCCTCCTCCTCCTTCTCCAACTTTTGAGGTTCCACGACGGTTTCTGAATCCTCGATTCTCTGTTCGATATCCATTTTTGATAAAAATAATAAATCCACAATAATTGGTCGCGGTTAATACCGATCGATCACACAGTTATATCCAATAGGGAAATGAGACACAAATGTTACGTATTACCGGATGTTTTGCAATTGTGCACACGAAAAACAGGTTTGAAACATAAGGCCGTTGAAGAACAGAGCAATTGGTCTTGATTGACGTGGTTTGTATTGAACGATGAAATGCTCTACACTCACAATGCCTTATTTGTAAATCCGACAAGAATGCACTCAAGTCTTGTACAAATGCAAGGAGGTTCACATGGAAGCACCTCCTTTCCTCGTATGATAAACGGTCGAAATGATTGACCTAGTGCCGGAGAAATCAGATCAGCGGTTCTCGTGGGCGGAGTGTTTCAACGGATCGTATGTGTTTTCGTGTGCGTGTGTGTTTGTGTTTGTGTGCGGGGTATAATCCGTGGGTACTTTTACGGTAGATCACAGTACTATATCCAACCGAACGGGGACAATAGTATCCGAATACCCCTTTCAAGTAACTATGCGCCAGATTTTACCACGGTGCATTTTGTGTACCCCGTGGGTGATCAGACTGAAGAGTGTGTGCGAGCAGCGGTATACGAACGAGATATTTGATTGGCTAGAAAACGATCTGTATGTTTGATTGGTTAAAAATCATGGCATTTCGATTTGCGCGCACTGACAAGTTATTGGAGGTTAGACTCATCGGAAACAGACACGTGGTCGCAGAAAGAGGCCGAACCCTGATGGATGATAATACTTTCATTTGGTGCCCGGACGCCCTGCTTCTGCAATTTTGCAACTCGGCTCAAACGTACTTGTAAAAAATTTAAACAAATATTAATCATTATGCGTTGAACTTATTTTCAGCATTAACCAGTGTTGTCATTCCATCAAGTTATGGACCACCTATTGAATTCACCGCAAAAATATTTTGTGTTTGGTTGAATCTCCTGAATTTTTGGCATTTAGTTATAACATTATATTAAGCCTAGGTGGACTTTCAAGAGGAATGCCAAAAAATAGCAAGAGAGTAGTATAAATAATGAGGTAAAATATAACAAAGGTTGACGTGAAAAATCAGTTTGGGCTTAATGCCAATAGAGCCCGAAGAGCAGACGCGATTGAGGAAAGTCTAGGTACCTCAGTGAGCATAAAATCAAAATGAGTCCGGGTTGAGTTTTTGGAAATGGTAACGCCTTGATATCTAGCAAGTTTCCCTTTACTAATGTAAGTGAATTTATAATGCAAAGAAATTTGAGTGCAATTGGTTAGAGTAGTTTTTGGGTAACGTTTCACTTCTGTCACAGAAGCTTCGTCAGACCAATGGTGACCGTGTTCACTTGTATTGGATTGACGTGGATACACTCTAGTAGGAAAATCGACCACTGATCCTGGTATTTCCCACGAGACTTGACATATTGTAGGCGTACTATAGGCTGTTTGGCGGTAAGGTCAAATAAGTGGTGTTGGGTTGACTCCTACTTAAATATGTTCCCTGCCCTGACTATCACCCTTGGTCTGACGATGCTTATGTGTCAGAAGTGAAACGTCACCCCAAAACTGCTCTAACCGATTGCACTCAAATTTCTTTGCATTATGAATACACGATCGGTCCCAAACATATAGCAATCGGTAAGTGAATTTAATTCTTGAACGCTGGAGAATGCTCCATATAATTTCACCACTGTCCTCACGAAGATTAGTGTTGACAAGTTCTAAACATCCTCCCATATTTAAAAACTAAGCATCTCACTTCAAACCAGGAATATATTTAGTCAAAAGCAGGTGATATCGTATCTGAAGAGCTATTTCTAGGTACAACATATACAGCGTATTTCAAACTGAAAGCAGAAGGCAGCTGCGAAGGAGCAGATAAATATGTTTGATTCCTGAGGACAACCTTGCGTCAAAGTGCTTTCAATGTTCAAACTTGGGGCTTCACCCCGAATTATTGTGCATGAAATTCCTCGCAAGTAGCATTCTGCTACATTGGAAAGCGATACGAAGTATCCTTCGTAGCGTACGCCTGCTGATGGCGAGCATATGTTTTTCAATAATTAAACACTAAACTGTTACCTTTGTCACGCAAGTTCTGTGTAAGATTGTGTATTGTGAATTTGCTAAAATAATTTATTGCTTTGAGGTCAATTTCACCTGAATTTGATAGAGCTAAACATGTGTGAATGATTTACATAACCATTGGACGGAAGACAATTTTCAGTTTTCGTTCTATTATAAACAATTCCAAATCATTACTTTCGTTGCTGCGCCACACTGCAAATAGTCCACCCGAGTAGCCTTCACTATCGAGTGTTTCGGAATTGGCAACTTTGTTCACCGTATTCCATCATTCCCAGGGAACTTGCAATAAAGATATTTTCATCATCAGACCGCTGTGGCCCATACGGTCAGCGCTATTCTCCCAGTTGGTTAGAACGAAGTGGTGCCCGGGATAGAACTTATCCCACTTAGCACGATGATAGACCACCACAGTTACTTTTTGAATATTACACAATAAGGAGATTCGAGTTTACCAGAATTTTATTAGAAATGTACACTTGAGGAAGGGACCGAAAAGTGAACCTCTTGGAAGATTACCGTGGGCTGACCACTACACCCCACGGTCAAACTATCAAATACGCTTGATAAATGCAAGCAGTGTCAAAGCGAAATTGCGGATTTGTGGAAATGCGGGTGCACACCAAGCGATTCCGCAATCGCGCTAGTTGCATAGACAACATTTTTAATCCACGTATACATCAAAGTAATGAGTTGCTCACATCCCCCGCACTTACACACCACTACCGGTTTCTGGATGTTTGCCGTCATCAGGTGGAGATGCATATATATCGTTTGAACGTGACATGCATCTGATGGTGCTGGCGTAATATGCTAAGTGAAAACCATTTGCTGCTCACACATACACACACTGGCATTTCACATTTACAATACGTTCAGACAGTAAGATTAGTTTCAGTGAGCCTTGAATTGATAAACAGTGAATGCGCTGCAAGTTGCTATTAGATAATATTCTTACAAAGAATCATTAGGTTCAAATAAACTGAGCGATTCATGGTCAAGCGCTCAAGATGAATATAAATCAGCACTAACACTCCACCACCAGATTCTCGCGCTTTGCGTTATCAGGTGGAGACAGTAAGATTGGGTTCAGTGGGTGTTTGTAACGGTGGAAAAGTGGTGAATATGGTTTCACTATTAAACCGCGGTAAAATCGGGCTCTCACAAAGATGCACCGTGGTCGACAATAAAATCACAGACTGATTCCCGGACTAGCGCTCAAAAAGCTTGTAAAGGACCAATGTTTATTGTGTTGCTCGCCTCTCCTTGTAAACCTTTTCTAGAATCTCATTTGTCAATAACGAGTGGTGCCTCATGCGATTTCGCACGCGATTTCGTACTATGAAATTGAGCAGCTGTTGCTTCACCTTTCTTTTAATTCGAGAAATATACTGCTGATGTGTATAGCAGGACAGGACAATATTGAGAACCAGCTTTTGCCCATGCAGCAAGTGCTCCCAATCCATGGCACTGTTGGAACCAAAGAAACAGCTATACAGAATTATTCGGACAACGATGTCGTTACAGGAGTTGCCGTGACAACGTTGAATACAACTTCCAACTACCCAACGGGATTCCGGATCCGAATTTTTCCTCGAGGTTGAATCCTGAAGAGCTTTACGTGATTGGGAATAGCCACAAGACAGTGGAGGTTTGAGATAAGTTTTTTTATCCCCTAGATGGACCGCCTTAATGATTTTGCTAGTTCTACGTACCTGATGCAAACTAGATTTTAGGCGCCAGTCGCCGCTTTTGCCCCTTCCCTTGCCAGTAGAAGCGGTTTCGCCAGATCACACAAGACCACAAATGCAGGCCAGGAGATGGACTTGGTTGTCAGAGGGTATATGATACGGGCGCCGTTGGGCCATTTTTTTAATGGAAGCTTTCCCAGTATACCACCCAGTGATGGCAAACTTAGACCTGACTAGACTGTATTCAGCTATCTTCTTCGTGTTTTGATTTTGCATGGTCTCACAGCAAATATACCCATGGCCCATGATCCGTTACTGGTCATGACATCTGCTCGAGTCCTACACAAAATGAAATAGATCACGAATTAGAATATCTAAATTGGCGATAAACAACGTTACACATTCACGCATCGTTTTTAAACATTTCACTTCACACGTAAACAGCTTTCACTTCTTCTAACTTCAATCGATTTCACTGAGATCATTGCGACAGCACTCACAAACAAGCATTTGTGCAGACAAGTCACTTGAAGCGAGGTCGTATTGATTTATCAGACTCCGTATTCTTACTCAAGCTTGCAAAGGCAACTGTTTCGTGTTGTGTTGTGTTGTGTTTCACATATTGGACACTTCATACCACGTAAGCAAGTCACGCTAGCTTGTCAAAACGCGTTTCGCTAGATGTGGTCGTGCTGGCAGAGAGTGAATGTGACTTTCTCTGAGTTAGCATTGATGTCACTCGCGTTTTCGTGTGTTGGTGATTCATCGCAGTACTGCATATAATCACACGCGTAGAACCAGCGTCTTTTGGATGAATTATAGATTAAGAAATTCGCATGAGCACTGAGATACAAGCGAGCTTGTCGGTGTGTGCACGTGTGTGTGTGAATACCACTCCACTAACCTGTGCTTCTTTCTTTTACAATGACCGTTGCAGAATACGACTTTGGAAAAAAGTTGCTTTATGTTGTGAAAGGAAACAACACATGCTATTAGATGGCGATGTGATCAAGGGAGGAACTAATTCGGTGCTTTATAATGTATACGTGTGTATAGCACAACAATTGCGCATCGTCTGAATTCCATTCTGACGATGTAAATATACCAAATCGATTACTTTGGACTCGCAAACTTTCAGATGGTTTCCCGAAACCTAATTTGCTGACTGATAATCTTGATGAAGTGCATAGCCACCCACAACATACATTGATGACAGTCTGGTAGCAGTCGTGTCTTGTGCTGTATATAGCAATTGCTATTTAAAAACTATGAATAAGCTTCCCTGAATACCTTCCTGGTAACGTAGAGATTGAGAGTTATTTGGGATACTGTTAGTACATTTCTGAGGATGTCCGTATTTAAGTGAAATCATGTAACTGTTGAGGAAAATATTTGAGGCTCCGTGCGTCATGAAGGACCAAATAAGTTGAATTCGTTAAAGACCTTAGGCGACTGGAGTGTCCATACTGGGGCAATGATTTTAGATGCCCGCAAATGCTTAGAATCCTCAATGAAGCAAATGGTGTGGATAGGCCGAACGGTATTCGACGCTTAATTGTTTGGATTTAAGCTCCGTGTAAGATTGATTCATGATTCGAGAAATATCTTGAAGGTGACAAAAAACATTCAACTTCACAAAGATTATGAGACATTAAATAGGCCTCCAGAACGAAGTATTAATAAAAGATCAATGTCAATGAAGCTATGTAAGTTTACGTGCAGTCCTGATTAATACTCACCCTAACTTAATAGCACGACATACCTGTTCAATCACGTGTGCTTACACATTTAGATGAATTGAACCCACAAACTTGAACAAAATAATCCGAATTTACATGACTTATTTCTCACAGACCACAACCGGTGTCATATTATTTGCAAGAAACTGAATGGAAAGGTATATGCGAATACGCATTTTTGTTCGAGCCCATTAATGAAACCCACTTACATTTGTGTGATTGAACGGGTTGGTCGGGATAACCTTATCCAACAGGGGCATACCAACGCAACTTGTTTACCATTCTTCCACTGTTTCAAGCGCGTGGAGATCCTGATCCTACGGAAGAGTGCAAACAGCATGAAACCGGTTGTGGGGTGTGTTTGATGGAAATGCATGCATGCCGCCTGAAACCACTGTTGCGTCTTGGAAAGTGATAAATTGCACTGTGGAATGAATGTGCATCGAGATATTGAGCATGGATAATTGACTTTTGATGCTGGATATTCAAAAGTCTCCGTGTATGGAAAAGAAATATTACGCTCCAACTGCACTGTGAATTACTTCACGCTGCAATGATAAAAGTCTACTGTAGGTGGGGCTTCAATAACGAAGTGTTGATGAATTAATTCAATGGTACTTGTACTTTTATACAACTATCTCCTCCTGGAGGATGAGTCGGCTTCAATGGAAGAAACTTGGGAATTTGGGTACAAAGCAACGTCCCCAGCACCACTCGGCGCTTGCTCGAGTCGGGAGAAAACCCTGAGGAAAAACCTGGAACAGAGCCTGGTAGACAGTTAATTGGTGCACTCCACCTCTTTCTGGTAACTCCCTGCTGCGTTGCAGGTTGCACTTGGTTGTGCAAAGGCTCGAGAAGCTGACTCGAAAAATGGTCATTGGTGATGATCGATTTAAAGTTTTAATCGCTCTCAGAATCTGTCCACATTTGATCACCAACTAGACTTAACCATATCATATAGACATATCCAAATGTGGGGTCGACCAATCTATGCTTAACTCTCATAATCGTTGAGTTACAACGAAATTGAAAAAAATATTCATCTATACAAAACGTAGCTTAATCGTGCCCACTCTCTCAGGTAGCGCGGTTGTTTGTACGTGCACCGGACATTGTCGTCTGTCAATACTCCGGTAGATCACAGGAACCGGCCGATTGTGTTTTTTTTGAAATCGTTTCACATATACTTCATTCGCAGATGAATAGCGATTTTCACGCGTGGCTGTCATCGTGAACTACGTCAAACTCATCCACACAAAGTCGAAAGTAATGACGGCGTACCGCGTTTAATTTTTTTGAAATCGCGTACGTGTCGGAATGATATACATTAGTTTTAACACGGTGCTCGGTGCCAAAATCATGCACGCGCCTAACGCATTTGGCAATACGACTGTTTACACGCGCTTCGAATCTACGAAGTAAGGAGAGTCGCTTGCGCGATGCGTCGCACGTAGCACGTAGCAAGCGGGAGTCGTGTGAGAATGCTTGTCAAAATGACCGAAGTAAGAGGGGGATAGCATAACTTGTGATTTGAAGTTCTACGATCGATTGTGTGAGTGTCCAGAAGTTAGAGAACCGATTTACTCGGTCGTGTTCAATTAAATTATGTGACCTTATCTTTAACACGCTTTGTTCATTGTCCAGTGAGAAATGTGGCATAATTAATCAGCTAGATTTCCGTTGCCTGTGTAAATAATCTATATTTTTGATGCAGCCGATATATGACAGGTCTATTCTCAAATCAAGCAGCAATTTATCTCAGCAAAACCGCCAGGACATTTTAACCGATTAAAACGTCATTTTGTATCAAAAAATGTTATAATTGTGACACAATCAATTAGACGAAATCTGCTAATTGAAATTCGGCATTTCGACAAATAAATTAGATGACGATCCAATGAATCGTTATCTTTTTCGAGCATGAAATGTATTTAGTGAAAACAGTTGGAAATTTCAACGTATCCGATCGATATTTGATGACCGGGTCAGATGTAGGATTTGTTGTTGCTATTCAATTGATTCTACAGTGGATTTAATTCACACGCACGTATTTACGTTATACATTGCACCGTCAGAAATTATTAAACAGCTCGATTCGGTAGCTAAAATCTCCCCTGCAAAAAAGAGAAAAGGAGAAGTACTACTCGGCCGATTGATGGTTTGCAGACTGTCCAGGTGATCTACTTACATCAGATGATAGCAGTATCAGCTGTTCCCTTGCTAGAAAATGACACATCACATCATGACTTCAAAGTGAACGCTGGAGCGTAATCAAGTTGCGCTTTATGCCACTGATGAGTAAGGTTGGTACGACCAACTTGTTCAATCACATGAGTTCACCCTCATGCAGTTAGGGTGTAAACCCATAACCATGAACATAAAACTCATTTGGATGCATTTCCATCACACACACACACACACCCCACGACCGGTTTCGTGCTGTTTGCACTCATCAGCTAGGGACAGTAGGATCAGGATCCGCATTCGCTTGAAACAGTGGAAGAATGAAAATCAAGTTGCGCTTGTATGCCACTGTTGGGTAAGGTTGGTACAAACAACCCGTTCAATCATATGGGCCCACACTCATGTAGACTGAGTTTGAAGACAGAAAAAGATATTTAAAAATACACTTAGTCGTGCATCGGCGGTTGATGTACCTCTCGTTGCTTCACTTTATTTCTTATTCTTTGTGGAAGCAAGTTGCTGTATGAATCCAGATTTCGCTGCCAACAAGTTTCGCACTCCGATTACACCACCGGTTTTAACTGGTTTCCCCACATCAGTTAGAATTAATGGGATTAGGTACAGCGAGAATAAAGACGTGAGATGATGGTAGATAGAGATTTTCCGTAAAATCACAGGCAAATGAGATTCGTACGACGAACCGGGACATACAAAAAACATAATCACACAGTGATTCCGAGTCATGTCAAGAGTGTATACAGTGAAAGTGTTCGTTTGGTTAGTGGTGTGAATGGAATCAAATGTGAGATTTTTATCAAACCCATGTAATTCATACATACTCATTTGTCCATGTGATTGAATAGGTTTGTCGTGCCAGCCTTATCAAACTACGGCTTTCAAGTTCATAACGGGTTTACCATTTATGTGTGGTTTTAAACCATTGTACATGTTGTTTCTTGTGCTGTCTCTACCTGATGAGTGCAAACATCACGAAACCGGTCGTGGGATGTGTGGGATGGAAATGCATGCAAATGCGAGTTTT